>LQRL01103400.1:1408-12531 GCA_001703475.1 Hydroides elegans
CTAGGAAGGCTTGATGACCAAAAAATGAGACGAGGGGGTAGTTTACACTCCCCGATTGTTTCAGTGGTCCATAGACAATACTCCATAATAAAAGAATAGCATTTATTATAGATACGCTGGGTCCTAAGATTGAGCAGGATCTTGACGTCAGCTTTACGACGTTTATTTTAAATACGTTAATAACGAACTTCATCAAACGACGGCTTTATTGCTATACATGCAAGGCATTTATAAAAGGAAATAATATGGTCAATTTAAGTCAGAGAGCATTTTATCTAAAAGGAAGGCTAAATTTAGAATAGACCAACATGAAAATTCGATATATTATTTATTGCCGCCATAATACCCGCATCTGACGTTAAATTGCTCGAGGTTTTTTTTTAAACTTTCATTCGAACGACTAACAAGTGTTAGTATCATGGCTGAGATATTACGTGGTTCTTTGATATTTTCATATTAATTAGACCTTCCAAACAACCAAATCAGATAGGGTCAACTAACACAATGAAATAAGGAAAAGGGACAACACGAGAAATGAAATGAGACCACAAGAGAGTGTTATTCAGCGCGTGATTAGTGGAAAGAGCCCTCGACGCCGGGATGAAATCAACCCGGGATGATGCGGCACCCTTTTTTGTGTCGCCAGTGGTAATGGAATAACATTAGGGCGAATCATCCCAAGTAATAACTCCCCTGCTGTCGTGTATCAAATTCATCGCCCATTACGCCTTTTCTCTTCCCCGCTCTATTTTGCCATATGCCTCATTGCTGCATATATCGCAGGTTTGGCTTTTTACCTATTCGTAATAAGTCCAGATTTATTAACATGGCTTTCATCTGGAAATGATAGTTGTTTTTGAAACTAGACTAACCAGAAAGGGTTTTGTTGCATATGAAAGGTAATGTGATATAATTATTAGATAGAAATGTACTGGAACTACAGAAACAGCTTTCATAAATATCAATGAAAAGAAGCATCAACAGTTATTTTTCCATTTAAGAATAGAGGCCTAAATACTAAGCAGGGACACAAAACAGGGTGCTATTGTCCCTCAACATTTTCTACTCATTGAAATAATATCAAAATCATAGATTTATTTCGTTCAACTATTCATGTTAAGTTTTGCAGCCGGAGGGAAGCCCTCAAGTTGGATGGACTGTGAAGCGGACTCAAGGGATGTTTTTGAAGGAGGCTGGCTCAAGGGAGCCCTTCTTATTAATAATGTAACATAACCTCTCAGTGCTAGGGCTTAATTTCCGAACATCGTGACTGTGATATAAAAACATAAAAAAAGGTAAAAAATATTTTAAAAATTTGAACTTAAACCACCTTGCATACAAGACATGTATGTTTGGTTAACTTCTTAAAAACATTTTTTAATTCGTTATTTGTTCCACCTTATAGTTGAAACAAAAAACTTAACAAGCAAAGATGTATTGTGAATGTTGACAACTGATATATGCAAAATACTTTCCACTGGAAGCAAAAAACTGTCACAAATGTTAAATTGAGATGAGTAAACTCTCTGCACCTCATCAACACTACAATACATATATTGCAAAACAATTTATCTAATATTCTTCATATTTCGAAGTGTTGCACAGTGCTCTAAATCACACTTTGTTCAATACAAGAGAAGACATTTGCATGAAAAGTATGATTTTATAAATGGCAACAGCTCCTGGTATCCTCAAACAAAACTAATTTGATGAACATGCAAAATACAAGCACCAGGTGAGCTTCAATAAAAGTATATTCATTAATGATAAAATGAAGGGTTTAATCTAAAAGCATGCTTAACTCAACTAAACATACTTTCAAACGATACATTAACTGGTGATCCGTTTTACGATGTAATACAATTTATAAAAACTTCTTAATTAAGAGATATGACGGTTAAAGCGTGGTTGGCAAAGAATACCATAAAATCAACAAAACATGCTTTTGACCAGAACCCATCATTTTGATTGTTATGTCATTGGTGATGATGGATGCTATCAATATATCAGTAATCACAATTAACATGTTCATAACAATATCGAATCGATTCGAGCAATATCAAAAAATGACTTACTGTAATAGGCGTGCCGCAAGAAATCCAATTTTGTCACAGCGAGAGGACACAGTCACTGGACATACACTTCCAACAAACACAATCCAAAAGCCAAAAATTCCCAAATGGTTAACTAAATTCAACGATATTAAAGGTACTCCCTCTCTCTCTTTCTCGTTTCTTTATCCCCCTTTCCAATGATGTCCCTTTCGCGATATAAGCACACACACACAAGCGGCGAGCCCCTTACAGCTCAGTGACGGGTGTATTTGAAAAGCGAGAGTGAATTGTCGCCGCAGCCACAGTGGAACTTTGGGAGGAACACACCCACTCGCGGCTCTCTCTTCCATTTGCCGCAGCAGCAGTGTAACCACCTGCTTGCGTTGCTCAGACCCCGCTCACTCAGATCAATACATGGCCGTGGCTGCAGTAATGGCGACAACGGTGACGAAGCGAGATGAGTGAAAGTGGACCGGAGTTGGATGGTGGATGGACACAGGCGGTGGTATATAGTTGCAGCGGAACGTTCACACTTTACAAAACGGACATATTGCCTATATATGGGGTTCTTTCTGGTTTAAAAGGATTTAGTAAAAAGAAAGAAGAAAGGAGATACAGAATGGCTGAGAAAGAGAGAGGCAACTATTTTTGATTAATTTCGCATGATTTTCAGTATAATTCTTTATAAATTTGGTTCGTGTCAATTTCCGTGGTCATGTATGTTCCCCGTATCTGTCTTTGTGCTTCCTATCATGATGGAAGTGTTTTCATCGTTGCAGCGTCTATATAATTCAACAAATAAATTATCTCTCTTATTTCGACGAAACCAGTATGCACTCATATCTGTAAAAAAAATACCGCTTTAATAATACGTTCTCAAACAAATTACCTATTTGCATCATAGCGTACTCATTTATAAGCTGAGTATTCCATTGAATTTTAGATCCACCCGTCTGATTGAAATTACCTGTTTTATCAAGACAAGCCTACGTAAAAGAACTTACCGCATGTTCGAGTTTGGCAGCAAATGGAATGGTCACGTCTTTCATTCTGCAATAAAAATATGATTACGTTCTTTTTTATTTAATTAACGGGGTTCATGATTACATAAGAAAATCATTTAACAGCTCCATTATATTCCAAACTTTGTTAAAACAAAAATAAAATTTAACAATTTAAAGTAGTTACTAGAATATCCAACAAAGCTTATGAGATCAGCTGATTTTAATTCTAAATCTGGGTCAATCATTGATTATGAAAGTCTACTTGTTATTCTATTACTATTACAAGTGTCTTAAAAATCACAAAGTATGCATACCTCAACTTTTAATTCTTCTCATTTTATCCGGACTCCAAAATAACGTTTCTCCGAGCAAATGTTATAAAACTTGGACTTTGGTAAAAGTTAGTACGCAAATTCTTATGTTTGAAGTTGTGCATTTATTTTATTTATTATTATTATTTTTTTTTTTTTTTTGCTTATACTAAATGCTTATATATAACTTTGGGAACCATGAAACCGAAAAAGTAACCATTAATGTATGAGATAATAAAATGCGTTAAATTAAAGAAAAAAATATCGATGTACACTTACATTATTTATCGTTCAAATGATAACGTAAAGGTGCTTCCTAACTGGTCAAAACATCCCACTAAATAACTTAAATAATAAATACCAATGACTGTTCAAAAGTAGAGCTTGATATGATAAAGCATGATTTTTGATAGCACATAAAGAGTTTGTTGATTCTTAAAGTTATAAAAAGAAAATGGCAAATATAAATATTCTAAAAATCGGGAAAATGGAAAAGAAATACGTTTTCCTTTACATATTCAAATACACAAACAATCGAGGTTTTGCTTAATTTGCTTAACTTAGATGTTCTAACAAAATGAAAACCAAAACGAACGCCGAATTACACTACGCCTCGCGGCGGATAAATATACCAAACTAAACTATTTTCGGGTATTGCACGGGAAATCAAAATAGATGCTACAAAGTAAAACAGCGAAGCTTCATCAGCTTGCGATTAATTCTGCAACATGTTTCATTGAGTGAAAGATAGTGTGCTAATGGTTTTCTCCTCAAGCCTTCTGTTTTTAGGCCAATAGACAAAAACATGACTTACAAGGGAAATTCAAAGATAGACTAAAATCACGGAACATCAAGGCATTGGGAATTACCTTGTTTATATCGCCACAACGCTTGATCTAAATGTAGCAAGATACAAAACACCCACTATTCGGCACTTTGCAGAGTACATTTTTAGCTTTTCCAAAACATAAAACAAAAGCTTACCTTGAGTACGAGTGGAGAATATCTTCTTTTGGTTTTCAAACTAATCGCTACCAAATGTTGGGTCCAACGTAGGAAAACTACATGCTTTAAAAAATGTCTAAAAAGAAACCCCTAGTTTAAATTTGCATTTGACTCCTTTACATTCGCGGGCTGATTATGGATTAATAAGCGTAATTGTTAAATCACATGTAAGCAGTATAATTAAACTGAGACGTACTATACATTTATTTTTCAAGGTATTCTAATTCAATCAAGAGGCTTTGTTGATGATCACTCCTAGCAACAACATAATAGAAAGACTTAGTATATTGTTATAAGCATCGCTTGAATGTTATCTTCGCTGACGGGATTGGTTTTTCACCATCTGAGTAAAAATATTTCGAAAGTATGCTGGGCAACATAGCCAGATTCAGTTAATTTAACTCTACTTCGATTTGATACGTTCGAATTGAAATACTTGCACATTAACTTTAAAAAATATTTTCACCTTTTGATGTTGCTGTGATCTTGCTAAATGGCTTTGTAAAATGAAAGAAAATGATTATTCATTTATTACTTTTTCAGCAGCAATTGGGTTATGACTCTGAGTGATAAGTGTAATGAAAATTGTATATCACGCTTAAAGCAGCTGCAAAGCAATATGCATTGAAGATGACGATCGTACAGTAGACTATCCATGTTAATATCAATTTCAAAAACATCTTATTCAAAACATAAATATTTTAAGCAATCTATTCATTATGATATAATCGACTTCTCAAATTATTATAAACCATAATTTTTAAATTGCCAAACATTTATATACATCTTATATCATAAGCTTTTGTAAATCAAACATTTTTACGATATCGCGTCAAAACATATAATTCTTGAGTACAAATTTCCCATACACTTCAGCCGTTGCTGTTGAGTTGATTACATATACCGTTCAGTAATCCATTACATATATCAATTAACGGCATGGATCATTAATTATAAACAACCGCTTTACTCACCAACCAAGTATGTACCTTTCCACCAGTGACAGAATCGTGCTTCTTGGTGATTGGAGAGTCGTAAATCCTCGAGTATCGCCCAAAGATTCATAAATCGCCACCGCTGCTAAGTATGGGTTTTTGCTGCAATGAAGAAGGAGCACTAATAAATACACAACTATGGAATATGTAGACGGCTGATATGTAAACAAACAGATTGTAAGTAATTAATCACAATAACCACAACAAATATATGTGAGAAGCTACAGCAGAAAATTTGAAATAATAATTAAGCTGCCGGTCCGGCTGCTTGGCATTTTCTAGTTTATTAGTTTGCTGAAAGTGTGTTATTACTATGATAACAACATTTGAGTAAAATAAATATATAGAAATGTATACTTTGAAATTAACTATGACCCGGACCTGTTACAGGCACGGTAAATTGCAAGTATTAACGAAATTAAGATTGCAATTTCAACTTTGTAATTTGCTTTTTTTATACCGCATTTTAATGTTCACTCAAACATATAAAAATAATGTGTAAGCTACAAGTATGATTGATTATTATTTACCCCAGACCGATAATGAAATGAGAATAGGTGCCTCTTAAGATTCAGTATCCATGCGCCGCTGATCATGCGTCAACTATCATTTTAACATGCTTCAAGTTGAGTTCTGAGAAGTGTATTTTTGTTTATATCTAACCAGGGGTTTGCGGTTGTGTGACCATCTAAATTTATTTTGTCCGAGGAAGTTAAATGTGCATTTTCAGGCATAGAAATAGAATAGCTAGACCCGTCCCATGTTGACAATGACCTACTGCTGATTGCAAGAAACCAGCTAAATTATAACAACGAACTCCTTTAACTCATCTATACCCAAACCGTATTTGACGTACTTTACGATGAACACCCAAACCGTAAAAAACCGTAATTATTACGTCACTAAGATTTGCTGCTTAAATATGTGGTTAACTCATCTTTTACATGAAATTATGGACAGCTGTGTTTGGATTCATAGCTTTCCCATTATATACTAGATTTATTAAATTGATTTGTCCTGGTGACGGTATTTATTTTATTGTTTTTAACAATTTGAAATAATAATTGTCAAGCTGTGTTAAAAAATACTCCCAAAAAAGATAAAAGTCTATGCCTTATCCCTCAAATTCGCTGGATTATGCTTGATCAATTTCTTGATTCATTAATTATCAGGGATGCATTTGGTCAGACAAAAACTTGCGCCGACGGGCGCACTCCTTTTCGAAAAGTGCGCCCGAGATTTTGTCAGTGCGCCCACTGATATATATCGAAAAAGGAAAAAGCCATATATCAATGAAAAATCCGATTTTAACTACCATAGTCAGGGTGACCAGTCTCCAGTAAGATTTTCATCCCTGTTTTGCCCCTGATTCTTTTCCATGAACCAAGAATGATAATGACAAAGAAAGATCTGGTACTGGTATATAAACTATAAACCATAACTATAACTGTAGTTACTCAATATTCAAGCGCCGCAGGCGCACGAATTTCTTATGGATTTTTTTTACGGTAGTATGCGAGCGCCGAAGGCGCGAGCGAACATTTTCAAGGAAATCATAAAAACCTCAATTATAATTCAAAATCATTTTCAGGGGAAATCAAACAAAAAATCATAAATCCTTAATTTTTCCCCTTATCCATAATCAAATCACCTGATGTGTCCCTGATTTTCTCCAAAAGTGCGAGATTTTCTGATTTTCCCGGATTTAAAAATTGATTGTGAAATTTCCTGATTTACCCTGAAGCTTCCCAACCTTCATAGTGCACTTTATAGATAAAAAACTAATTGACTAAGTAAAAGGAAAACAATATTTTCACAAAATATAAATAACATGTGAAAAGTCGGGCGCACCCATTTTCAAAAAGTGCGCCCGAAGGGAAAACTTTGCGCCATGACGGGCGCACTGTTTTCCGAAAAGTGCGCCCGTGGTAATTTTTCTGCGCCATTTGCCCAATGGCGCAGCCCAAATGCATCCCTGAATTATTATATAAAAAAAACAAGCTCTTGCTAAATTCAGCAACTGTATATCCATTTGATAGGTCATTGACATAATAATTTTAGGGATCTATAATTGCGTCAAACGAGATAATTATGACATAAATCGGCCACACATTATCAGATGGAGGCGTGGCCTATGCAGCTTAGTGGCTGGTCAAGCATGCCAGGGGTCCCGGGTTCTAATCTCGGTTCTGATTTTTTTTCATTCACAAATATTGAATTTTGTCCAAAAATATGAATAAATATTTTCAAAATATTTTTTTGTAGTTAATGGTTTGTCCAAATAATGTTTTCAGTTTAATAAACTTGATGATATTCTTAAAATGGCGAATCGTAATTATTCACGGTATTTGGGAGGAGTAAATTACGTCATAACGCGGTAGACAGGGTAGAAACTCTCCCGACATTCACCTACTGTGACGTCGATTATCTCGGGCCTTTCTACATCAAAATGAATTCCAAGGTACGGTGCCCTGTTCATATATATTACAACGAGAGCAATTCATTTAGAAATTGCCATATAACTCGACACGGATGATTTGTGCCGCATCATCGCCATTAGCGGACTGGTTTGCAACCTACGATTTAACCGCGGAACCAACTTTATTTGAGCCATATACATTTTCTATATGGAGTACGCTCCATCGATCAATCCATGATCAAAGATTGTCCCTCCGCGGGTCTTGTGCTCGTACGTTCAAACATTCTGTGTTGTATAGTATATTATTTCGTTTGAATTTGTTAATGTTCTATTTCTTAGGCAAAGATCGACGAGCTTAGATATACATGTACAAGATCTTCATAGTGAACGCTATTAACTTTATTAGCTTACGTTGCGCAGACACAGCATTGAGTTTACCGGCCTTACGTGTGCATAGTTGTACATAAAAGTTATATTTGAAAGTTGAACTTAATAATAGTTATTTAACAGAAGACGATACATTTTAGAGCGCGTTAGTAACAGACTACGACAATTCGTTATATCATGTTCCATAGGTTTAACATTTGTTTATTACATTACGGTTTAAATTTATAATTTTGCATAGTCTAAAAGAGTTTAAGGCATACACTTTTAGGTTATTCAATTAAGTTGCCATAGTGTGCCCGACACAAGGCGGTAACATCCTTCGTTACATGGAAGCTGTTTGAGTGATTGGATTTGGAGCCGCATTAGGAGGTATTTGTTTACAACCGAAGCCAATTCAGAAACAAATATCTCTCGCAAGTGATACTTATCATCGATTTTGGGTAAACGTGCACCACCTTTGAATGAATCGGATTATAACAGGAGAGATTTGACAGATTAGCACAGTCCTAATTAAAATGTCGGTCAAATGAAGGTCAACAGCTGTCAACGGTGAGGTTGAGTGTCAACATGATGATGACATTGAAGGGTAATTCAGAAAGAACGTAACATTACTCTAATACTGAAAAAAAATGTAACACCAAATTATCTTATATGAATGTTCAGTACATGAGTGGGGTTTTCTTTGATTTTCACGCTAAACGAAACTATAAAATGCCATTACCCATAAAATTATATATATATTACTCATATACTCGTAGATTACTTGCGTTTAAATATCCTATGTCGGGATCCCTATACCTATCGGTTGCAGGCATACAGAGAGGGCTATTTATACAATTCGAATCGTGTGGGTTACTCCCTCTAAAGGTCGCAAACATACGAGGTTCCGGGCCGTAGTTGGCCCGCTTTTCGAGGTCTTAAGCTTATTTCGGTGACGATATCAAATCGTTAACCGTAAGAAGTCCTGAATATTAAAGGTAGGTTGATGTAATAACACCGTATTTTTACGATTGTGTAAAAATGAAATGTTTAAATGAACGAACATTTCATTTTTACACAATCGTAAGAATACGGTGTTATTCGATTAGGATACATCAGTAATATCCATGCATCGACAACCTTTTTTGAAGAAACGAATTGATTATCAACAAATAAAACACAATTTCCGAACAGTCGTCATCGAGGACAACAGACCCTCAAGGCGACCCACCCATCGTATTTTCCTTCATAAATGTTGAATTCAAAAGTCGCTGAGCTCATTAATCAGGGCCCTTTTTTTTCTGGCTCAAATAATGTATAAATACATTCTTTGAAAACATATACGTTTTATTCTGGATTATTATTTTTTGAAGAATGTATTTAGAGTATTTGACTTTCAGTTCAAATACACCGGATGTTTATATAAATTATAATCTTTTAAACTAGATTTGTTGATATGCTCGATATTAATGTTGGAAGTTGATTATTTATTTTTATTGAAAGTTTGTCGTTAATTAACAACATTTGTGTGTAAAAATGCGCTTTGTGATTTTCTATTTTAAAGATTATTTTCTAAAGAAATTTATAATCTTCTTCTTCTTCTTCTTTATTATACAGGAATTCCATCAAATTTGATGATTACATTCCCGGCGTGCGTGGCATATTTGTGCGGACAAATTTTAACAAAACAAACACACTGATAAAAACGTGCAAGTGCGAACTAAAAACAAGCTTGTATTAAATGTTTAATAGGCTGGGAGACTTGGCACAATCCCGATTAGGGATTGTTTGAATAGGTCCAAGTCTGATGTACTTTTTTGTGAAAATGAGAGAGCGTTCCACTGGGCTATGGTCCTGGGGAAGTATGAGTATTTGAGGTAATTAGTGGAACAATAAGGTCTTTGGAAATTAAGTGAATGAGATAAGATTGTTGAACTAGAGCGTACAAGGTAGGGAGAGGTGACCTGTAAAAGACCTTGTGTTATTTTGAACATGTTGATTAGGCGCAATTTAGCGCGTCTTTGTTCAAGTGACTCCCACTGAAGTTCCTTTAACATTTCGCTTGGTGAGCTTGTATTGTGGTATCTGTTCTTTACATAGCGAGCTGCTCGCCTTTGCACAGCCTCAATTTGATTTATATCTCGTTTGCTGTGAGGGTCTCACACTGAGCAAGCGTACTCGACATGGGGCCTTACTAATGCGGTATAGGCTTGGTATTTTACCTTTTCATTACTTGTCACTATATTGCGACGGAGGAAACCAAGTGCCCTATTTGCCTTTTTGGTTATTTTATTAATGTGTGGTGTCCAGTTGAGATCATTTGAAATTTCTATACCTAAGTATGTGGTGGTTTTGACGGTTTGCAATAGGCTGTCTTTGAGATGGTAAGAGTTTTTAAGAGGTTTTCTTTTGCGAGACATGTTTAATACAAAACATTTATCAGCGTTAAAGTTCATTAACCATTTTTGTTCCCAGCGATGTAAATTATTTAGGTATTCTTGAAGCCTCACAGAGTCATAATTTGACTTAATTTCTCTGTATATGACGCAGTCGTCTGCAAATAGACGCACTGGAGAATGAACATAGGATGGTAAGTCATTTATGAATAATAGAAAAAGAGTTGGTCCCAATACTGTTCCTTGAGGAACACCGGAGAGAACTTGGGATGTGGAAGACATACAGCCTTCAAGCACGACCCGCTGCTGTCTGTTACGCAGGAAAGCCTCAATCCATTGAAGGAGATCACCCCTAATTCCATAAAACTCAAGCTTTGTCATTAATCTATTATGTGGCACTTTATCGAATGCCTTACTAAAGTCGAGGACTATGCCATCCACCTGGCCTCCTCCGGATATACTCTTAAACAGGCTTTGTGTAAACGTGAGCAGTTGGCTTTCGCAGGATCTTTTACTTCTGAAGCCATGTTGTTCGTCTGCAAGGATGTCGTTTCTGTCTAGGTGCTGTCGTAT
>LQRL01103407.1:11763-26741 GCA_001703475.1 Hydroides elegans
AAGGATAGTAAATGTATGGAACAAGCTCCCAGACGAGGTAGTAGCGGCAGGAAACCTACTAGTTTTCGAGAAACTAATCGACAAATTCTGGGCAAATAGCGACTTTAAATATGATTACAAGGCACCCTTTCCCTGAACATGCGCATCAGATGATGAGAAAGGAATAAATCAGATCTGGACATAGAGGTCAAAAACCTGCGTCCAGAAGAGATCCTGTAAGTTATCCTGTAAGTTAATTATCATACTAAAAGCATGTCGAGGGGCGTTATAACCATACTCTTCTATATTCCTCGACCCCGAGGCCGGGCGAATGAAATATCATTTTACTTTAAAATATGATATATTTACCTTAATTGACGCATTATATATCAAAATTGCATTTTTATTTAATGATTTGCATGACTACAGATATACGTTAAACGCTATGTTGGTGGAGAATTTCATAATTTTGTTAATATAAACAACGGGCGATAATCAAGGGGATTTAGAGAAAAATTGACGGATGTGGTCTAACCTTGTTTCCCTTTATGGGACACCATTTTTGGGTAGTAAGATCCATCCCCACGCACTACAGATGTGCAGCTGAGGTTCCTCCGTGAGACGTGGAAAACATTTCGACAGAGGAGTGCCGACAAGGACGCCATGTTTTCCTTCTTTCGGGTTAGATCGTGACCTTCCGGCGGCCTTGATGCTGTTGGTGAATATAAATTTGAAATCAGCAGAAAAAACTTAAAACTTGAGGAATGTACAGGCAATTCTGAATGTTTATTTTCCTGTATACACATTCTTTTAAAAACATAAATTGATATTTGAATTTAATTACAAAATGCACTATTTAAATAAAATATATTTGCCCTTTAAAATTAAATTGAAATATCAATTTATACGAATGTAATTGCCCCGTGATGAAATCGGGTGTGAGACAACCACCAGCGAAGGCATTCATGCACGATCTTACTATATCAACAATTTGCACAGTTCACTGGGCGAGAATGATGTTCAACGCCAAGGGTCGTCCTAACGAACGGTAAACCAAGCAACCTGCTTTGTGGCCGTGGACCATATCACGATATCTGGCCTCAGCGTCGTGTGCACGATTTTCTCTGGAACTGCAGCCGCGTCCTCAGGTCCACTCGCATCTGCCAATCACTCGCTGTTGTCAGTATTCCGGTTTGGTGTTGTGTCTTCTTCGGGATTGCTCCTGGTTTAACAAAATTTATAAACCTTAATGGCTTGGTTCGTTTTTGTGTCTTCGTGATAGGGTCTTGTATTGATGCTAGGGTCTCTAACACTCTGTCATGTCTCCACCTATACCGGCCCTGCGTTAGAGCGGTTTTACAGGATGATAGCACGTGCTCTAGGGTACATCTTTTTTGCATAGTGTACAGTCTTTGTCATCGGTTTTATACAACCTCTTCAGATTCACCGGGGTGGGTAATAGGTCGTACACACTTCGTAGGAGGAACCCAAGTTGGAGTGGCTCCTTTTTGAACATGTCCTGTCATGTCATTTTCCTTGGCATAACTGACTCCCACTTCGTCCATGCCCCTTGTGTACTGAGTGATATCGCTTTCGCTTTCCGTTGGTCTTCCTCGATCTCTCACACTTCGATCTGTATCATCATATTTTGCCAGATGATAAGCATCATCATGAAATAAGCATTTTAGATAATTCAGTTAATAATTTATTATTAAACGTAATAACAATTGCGCAATAATAACGTAACGTAATAATAATTGCATCAATCGATCTATTATGTATTTCACGTCGCTATGGTTTTCTAATAATCGTTATTGGTCGACTTCGTCATATGTGTTATTGAAAATGCGGATAAATTAATATTATCATTGTTATATTTCTTACATTTTTATTATTTTATAGCTTTTAATCATTTTCATAGTTTGACTGTGTCTTCTTGGAAAATATTCATTCAGAAAATTTGTATTTAATTATAGAATACAAGTTTGTTTGAACCTTTGAACAGTTTAAATGTGTCTCAATATACATTTGATGTCCTTTCTCATTCACTTGCAAAACTACCGGTATTTTTTAGATGTCAAAGTTCTTTGATTTTATAAAGCAGTAACTTTTAACGTTTGAACGGTTTGAACGCATATCACATAAATCTCGAAATATATTAACTTTGTAATAACTCTACCTAAATGAAATCTAAAATGTCAATATTATAACATAAATGCATATTTCAACTTTGAACGTTTGAACAGTTTGAACCCATTCGAACAGTCCCAATCCACACCGACCAATCTCATGCAATGACCCTCAATGCGGACTCTACAGTGTGTCCGATCTTTTGGAGCACATTCTATCGTCTTGTAAAAGCCGAAGGAAGCATGATAGCTTATATGTCTTGCGCTGAGATTGTAGCAGTGTTGGCTAGTGAAACAACGGTAGATGAACAGCTGACTTTAAATGAAATGAAATTATATTTTAGCAAGAAACGCATGTGAAGCCAAAAGGCTAGGAAAGAGAGTCATAAATAAGTTTATTTTTGTTTTATTTGCAACCCGTATGTTGAATTGCATTACATTTTTTAAAAACATTATACAAGTTTGATATACTAAGAACACTTTGTTATACGAATATCGATCTGTGTAAGTAATCAATGTGTCAATTTGACGGCGCACCGGTGAACTCACCTGGGTTTTTTGGGCTGCCATCTTGCAATTTAATCGCACACCATTCCAAAGACAGATCGATAATTCCCTAGGAGCTAGCTTGTTTGACAAGAATCTTGGGGCATAGCGGGATTCGAACTCACGTCCCTCTGATTCGTGTTTGCTTGGCTGGCTAGCGCTTATATCAACTACGCCACTGAGCGAAAGAGTATGGGAAACCGAACGACTCGAGGTCATGAAACAGATAATACGCAGGAAGTATGAATGCGTTCCACGATATAGACATGAATTAATGAAGGTCAAATTAACAACAGTGGAGGCTGTGCCAGGCGAAAACTTCTGCTCTTGTGGGATGCACAAAGAAGAAGTTGGCTGGTGGAACCCTGAAAACTGGCAAGGGAAAAACATCATTAGAAACCTCCATATGGAACTGAGAGAAGAAATGAGGAGAGGTGGAACGGAATAGATCAAGCGTGCCCATCTTTGGAGGCGCGGAGTGATCGTCGACGACGAAGGAAGAGTGCATCGTCCCATATCGTCGAACTGGGCATTGAGGCCTGGTATGGACCTGAAGATTCACAGATGAAGCTGCAACCAAGCAGTAATTACGGTATTCTACGACTGCGAGACACCGTGACGCTCAGGAGAGATTGGGTGGCAGCCGCAAACAGAACGGCCGACAACTTGCATAGAGAAGCAACTACTAGGAGAGTCTAGTTCTGGTGGTACAGTGACAGGCAAGCCCTGTATCGTATAGCAACAATCGTTACGGAAACATGAACTTATCAATACTTCCAGGGTCGTGCGAGAGCGGGAGAGAATTAATGGCCCATCGGCAGACAATCGAACCCAAAACGCCTTCCTCTGAACTTATGAAACAGAATAACGGCAATGTTTGCAGTTGTGGAAAAGTGTTAAAAACGAAAACACCGTGCGAAAATGGGCTGCCTGCCTGTTGTGAACCTTGTGCAAAGCGCAAGGGAACTTGCGGATACGTCACAGGGGCCAAACCAGAATGAACCCCACAGTAATCGGAACCTCCATGCCCCAGGAAAGCAAGAGACGAGCTGTATGCAAATCCATCACAGTCAAATAAAAACACAAAGCACAAGATCAAATGGCCAAACCGTAACGAAACAGAGAAATGACGCAGCCTAAACGACCAATTTGCCAATATCATAGACGTCACACTAAAGGAGATATTGATACAAAGCTGCGTACAATGACAACGGTTATCTACGATCTGAGCAAAGACCAGTCCGGGGTCAAGCAACCACGATGCAGGAATGACCAACATGAAACTCAGAGTAGAAGAATTGTAATAATTACCAACATACGAAAAGACATTAAAAACCTGACAAATCAATTCAAACTGGCACAAGAGCACAAAAAAGGGCGCCAGCAGAGCTAAGAGCATTGAATCGCGGCAGTGTTAGATGCTTGAGGTGAGCCAAAAATCACAGGCGGCACAGGAAAGAAAAAAAGAGGAAACGAGCCCGATTCACACCGAACCCGTTCCGATTTGTATCAAGGATGCTGGGAGACAAGCGGAGTGGATACTTGGAAAATTCGCAGAAAGAGGTAGAGGCTCACCTTCAGAAACACACTGTGATCCTGAGAGATAAATGGATCTACCAGCACACGACAAGTTGATCAGCCCAGAAGACCCGACAGAGGAATTTGATGATTCACAACCTAGACTGATATAATTCAACGACGTCCTCAAGAGGGCTAGATCAGCGTCAGCACCCGGCTCTAATGGCATACCATACAAAGTATAAAAAATTGCCCAAAATTAAACCACCGATTATTCCAGATCATCAAGGTGGTATGGAGAAATGGGCGAATGGCCGAGCGTTGGTTGACGTCAGAAGGAATATTCTCACCCAAAGAAGATAACTCTATAGAGATTAGTCAGTTCAGGACGATATCGCTGCTAAATGTAGAGGGGAAGATATTTCCGCAAATCATTAAGGAAGCACGCAAGAATAAAGGAGAGCTGGCCGTCATCTGGCTCGATGTAGCCAACGCCTATGGAACTATACCCCACAAGCTAGTTGAACTAACACCCGTGCGGTACCACATACCCGAGAAATTCAGGAGCCTGATTCAGGATTACTACGCTCGATTCAATATGAGGTTCACCGTGAATGGATACACAACCACATTACTGAGACTCGAAACTGGCATAATAACTGGCTGCGCGATATCAGCCATCTCATTTGCTGCTGCTGCGTCACCCTGCTTCTGAAAAAAACGTAGAAAGTCAAAGTACAGGTGCAATCTCACGGACAGGAACTGTGCAACCACCGACAAGACAAGAGCCAGATCGATGGTTGAATGTTTCTCGCATGCTGAGCTGCATAGCACTGTATGGAAAAGCGAATATGCTTCAACTATCACTTACTTGGTGAAAGAATTCAAGGTAGCCAAGGTGCGACAAGCTGCCACATTACGGAATAATCGCGACGAGAAAGTAAGAACTGCGGCAATCAGCGTAAACACATGCAGGAATTGGCAAGCAGCAGAAGCGCTAAACGAGGCAGAGGGAAGGCTGAGGCAGATCGATTTAGTAGGAGCTGTGACCCATGGTAAGCCTGGGCTTGGATACATCACACGTACAATTTGGAAAAACGCCTCGGATGACTTACGTAGAGAACTTGTCCAAACAGAGGTGCGGCAGCAGGAAGAAGAGAATCGGAAAACTAAAACAGTCAGCTTCAAAGCGCAAGGAAGCTGGCTCCGATGGGAAAACACCCGGAGCAAAAAGCTGAAATGGAACGAGCTGTGTAGGACGGAACCCCCAAGGCTTAAGTTTGTCATATCATCAGTGTATGACACATTGCCATCTCCAAGTAATTTTGCCATCTGGAAGCTAACAGACAATTAAGAGTGCGTCCGATGCGGGAAAAGAGCAACTCTAGAGCATATACTGAGTTCATTTACCAAATCACTGGCAGATGGTCAATACAGATGGCACCATGACCATGCACTACAAACAATTGCGAGAGGTCTAGATAAGGCATGCAAGAGTGCAACAACAAGGAAGCAAACGCCAGGGTTCATTGACTTTGCAAAGGCAACCATACCGGGAACTCAACCAAAACAAACATCAAAGGCACTAGTGCATTACTGGAAATATGCATCATGATAGAGTTGATCGTACCGTGGGAAGAGCGGATGGAAGAAGCCTATGAGGTGAAAACGCTCAAGTATAACGACGTAGTTGAATATTGCAGAGCAAAGGATTGGAAAAATTGTGTTTCTCTATAGAAAAAGGATGCCATGGATACCCGTGAAACTAATTGTGGGGAGCATTGAAAATGCTCGGAATAGTAGGCAAAGATAGACGGGGTCTACTAAAGGATGCCGGGACAATGCAGAGACCGCGTCTATATGGATCTGGCAACGACCAGATTCAACAGAAAACCGCAATGCGGGCGACTGTAACGGAGGTGAAAACCACCCTCACAGTCTAGCGCCCACAATAAGCCAGTCGGGTGGACGGAACGGAGGTGAAGACCACTCCAAAGTCTGGTGCCTACCACGAATCAAGCGAATTACCGTCTCGATATTTTCATATTTTCAAGGAGTAGCCGAATATGCATCATGATAAAGTTGACCGTACCGTGGGAAGAGCGGGTAGAAGAAGCATATAAGAGGAAAAGGCTCAAGTATAACGACAAAGTTGAATAAAGCAGGGCAAAGGGTTGCAAAAAATGGTGTTTCCCTATAGAAAAAGGATGCCATGGATACCGGGAAAACTAATTGTGGGGAGCATTGAAAATGCTCGGAATAGTAGGCAAAGATAGACGGGGTCTACTAAAGGATGCCGGGACAATGGGACAATGCAGAGACCGCGTCTATATGGATCTGGCGACGACGGAGCAAATTTTCACCCGCCCTGGTTAGATTCAACAGAAAACCTCAATGCGGGCGACTGGAACGGAGGTGAAAACCACCCTCACACTCTGGCGCCCACAACAAGCCAGTCGGGTGGACGGAACGGAGGTGAAGACCACCCAACAGTCTGGTACCTACAACGAATCAGACGGGTTGCCGGAACGGAGGTGAAAACAATCCCCACAGTCTGGCGTCCAAAACGAATCATGACAGAATGAGACTCGTCGAAAGTATGGTAGAAAGGCCTGTAAGGAAACGTGATACCCCATTGGAGAATATAACTACGTCCAGTGGAAGACACGACGTGCTTAGCAACTTCTACCCGTGCATCATTTGCGTGTTCGAGCGGACCTTTGCATTAAGCAAACATGCATACCAGTTCATGAAGGCGATGCGTCATGGGAAAGTGAGTGCAGCAAAAGACACAAAGCAAGAAACGCATGTGAAGACAAAAGGCTAGGAAAGATAGTCATAACCGAAAGAGTATGGTAAACCGAACGACTCGAGTTCATGAAACAGATAATACGCATAAAATATGAATACGTTCCAAGATATCGACATGAATCAATGAAGGCCAAATCAACAATAGTGGAGGCTGTGCCAGGCGACATCTTCTGGTCTTGTGGGATGTCCAAGGAAGAAGTTGGCTGGTGGAACCCTGAAAACTGGCAAGGGAAAAACATCATGGGAAACTGCATTTGGAAGAAATGAGGAGAGGTGGAACGGACTAGGGCAAACGTGTCCATCTTTGGAGGCCCGGAGTGATCACCCGCGTCGACGACCCAGGAGGAGTGCATAGTCCCAAATCGTCGAACTGGGCATTGAGGCCTAGGACGGCCCTGAAGATTCACAGATGAAGCTGCAACCAAGCAGCAATGAAGGTATGGTATTTAGTTCGCCATTTTATTGCATGTATTAAATAATAATAAACAATAAATATCAACTCAATCCGCTACTTAGCAACATCAACATATATACATCATGCAATTTGACGAAAACGCACTGGATCTAAGAAATGACTTTTCTACTATGTTCGCAAGCCCTGTAATTATATGCTATAGCTACCTACTTATAGCACTTATTTATATAAATTTTATTAAATATATTTTTCACCTGAGTACATTTTTTAAACTTAATTGAAATGAACTTTTATTAGATAAATTTTCTGGTATTTTTGACATATCGTTTATTTGCAAATGATTCGATGTGTGTACATCAATTTAGCTTACAATCTATGCGGACTCCTTAAAACTTAATAACCATTTTTGTCTTATTAAACACCTTTCAGTTCTACATCAGCAGTATTTTACCAAATTTTACAAACAATTATAGTTTGATTTTGTGACATTTGAGGATAATTCATTAATCTTAAATTATTAAGTATGTTTAACAAGTTCTCTATCAAATTATAACTTGTATCAATGCTTTAATACAAACTTTGTGTGAATGTTATTGTCAGGGTGCTTCTATTCTGCTTTGTCGACTTTCAGTGTAAGTTTTTATTCAAAACAGCAGACCCATTTCTTTAATCATAAATATGTTAACACTATTGCAATTTCATCATAACATACACATAAATGGGTAGGTAGCGTGTATGGGTTCAGAATAGAGAGGATGAGCAGAATAATTTATTTTTGACTAAAAGTTCGTTTTGAATATTTTAAGGTATCCAGAGGAGATATGAACAAACATAAGGCTGATAATAAAATTCATCCACTTAAGTGGGTTGACCAAAAGTGTTTAAGTAAAATGTCATAAATTATCCCGAATATTTTTTGCAAAAAAACTGAGCTAAAGTGTGTATAAGGGATCACACTTTTGGCAATGCACCTTAAGTAGGTTGTTTGGCGCAATCTTCACAATATCGTTTTTAAGTTTTATACCCAAACTCCAAAAAACTTTCATAGCTTTAAAACAATTTGCCAAACTCTCTACTCTCTAGTATCCTAGGAAAATGTAGATGAGCATAGCATTCGTCTTAGGGAGAATAAAAATATCTCAAAGAGAAGGTAATTTTCTTGGTCTGTTGGTGGACACTACTGGAGGTATATTTCCCAGAGTTTGATTGGTAAGTGTAAATCCTTTATTTATCGAGTCTCACAAATAATAATGCAAATGCACTAATAGGACGAGGAACCTGAAAATATGGTCTAACAGTAAGTTGATTAATAATTTCGAATAAGTTTAAAGTGCATTAGTTATATAGAAAAAGCAATAGCATAACAAAAATGAATATGATTATATAGCGCATTAAAGTAGTAGTTCTTCTATTTCTTCTCCTTACTGTTTAGGGCAGCCGACCAATGGTGTATCACGCACTTCTGTCATGCTCAATGTTGAGTAACATTTATGTGTATACACAGTTTGTGCATGTGTCGGTGCGATATATACAGTGTTCACTAAAACAGAAGACGGTTTTGTTCAAAGCGGAGGCTTTGCGACGCACAATTAAAAAAACACATCTATGTAAGGTGTGCCTACAGTTTCCAAATGAAGAGAATATCAGAGACACATGCTGTTGGGGAAGAGGGAATACTAAAGAGCCGATGTTCTAGCCAATGGTGCAATATATCCTGCCATATGTCCATGTACATGAAGAGTTGGGACTTGTTGGGATAGCCACCTGTTTATTAACCCTTCGGTACATCATTCTATATTTTGCTTGCACTCTTCGCTCATGTAGGATGTGCCATTGGAGATCGTTGATCATTAGGCTCATGCTACTAGTTTGGTGGACGGGATTCATTACAAAACGGGCTGCTCAACGTTGAACCATCTCTACATTCGAGGTGTGAGGGTCCCATACGACGATGCCGTACGCAACCAGGGGTCGCACAAGTTATTTGTATGCCATAACATTATTAGGCTACGATTTAGAATTCCCCGCACAGTAAAAACTAGTTCACAAAAAGGGAGTGATTCGGCCCTATCATAGTATCACGTTGTTTAATGGACAGGTCGACAGGTAGACAGGTAGACAGGTAACACCATATTAAAATGTTAATAATAATGAAGGCATAAATAATGAAGGCATAGATAGTGAAGGCAAAAGTATAACATGCGCAATGATTATTACCTGTCTACCTGTCAACCCGTTCATAGGGTAGACAGTATCATATTCGTGAATATTGCATATCCTTTAACACATTTATGGTGCATATCAATAACCTTCATAGTTCCCACTAAGCTACCTGTCGATCTGTCTACCTGTCGACCTGTCAACCCGTCTCCCACAAAAAATATATTATCCATGAATATATTAAATAATTAAACACTATTTATTGCGCACATCAATAACCTTCATAATTTCAACCTGGCTACATGTCGACCTGTCGACCTGTCGACCTATCAACCCGTCACCCACATAAATATTATAATATCCGTGAATATTTTATATCCTTAAACAATAATATCCACATTGTGATGAGAGGCATCACGTGTTACATAGAGCTGAGTGTCATCTGCATATAGATACACACGTAAACCGTTTTGGGACAAAATACTGTCCTGGTATACATCAGAGTCTACCACGGCTTCCGGTGAGTACCCAACGGCGGCTTCTAATGAGTAAAAATGTCGCGCCAATTATATGAAACGTGTCCTCCAATCTACGCAATAAAATCTTATGAATAATGGGTATAAAAATCGGCAGACATGTCCAAAAGTATAAGCAGCGACATCCGTTTGTTCTCTAACGACGAAGCCAGATCGCTATGTACTTTGAAAGGAGCGGTGTCTATTGAATGAAATTTACGATATGCAGATCGGTAGATTTGTTTTAGATAATTTTTTGCTAAGGTTCATTCACAATATTTAGCATAGTTTTCGCGATAATCTTTGATATAAACGTCAGATAGGATATGGGTCGGTATTTATTTAAACTCATCCAGATCGAGACCACTCTTTTTCAAAAGAGGAAAGTCGAATGTTTTTTTTTTATAGTTATAAAAATAAAAACAAGGTGTTCGTTCATAATATATGTGATATGAGCCAATTAAACGTCAATGCAAAGCTTCATGATATAAGTCAGAATTGGATCTGAATCGTATTTTGCGTTTGAAGAGTTGATTATGATTTAGTAAATCTCGTCCTTGGTTGCATGACCAAAAATACCAAGTGGGCTAACATTTACTAGTTCGATAATATCCATTTGCAGCCTTTGAAGGGTTTCAAGATTTTACTGCTTGTCCACTAGATAATGGTGTATTTTAACTATCTTGTTTACGAAAAAATTGCAAAAGTCGGTCGGTACATCACGAAGACCTTGGACAAGTTCTTTATCCGTTTGGTGAGGGAAATAGCCTTGATATAATGTAGGCATCTGTAGAGTTTACACAGTAAAAAGGCTTTAGTTCAATTGGCCTACTTCATAACAGTGTCTATGTGAGAAAGCAAGGACAGGTTTATTCCGTGGAAGAAGAAACTAGGACATTTTGCAGTTTCTCCTTCTTCGAGAGTGTGGGTGCGCATGGTGTAGCGGTATTTTATTGGTTTATGTTAATTTGTGACGCAGAGGTCTTGATGTTTCGCGGGATGAGCAAACCATTTTCCCATTTAAGTAGGCCATCTAGGTCCGCTTCAAGGTCGATTGCGTTAGCAACGGATGAGATTGTACGATACGATATGCAGTCATCAGCAAATAGGCCATTATTGCAGTCACTTGATACGCATTCTGCAAGGTATTTGATGAACAGGAGGAATAGGAGTTGGTCAATAACACAACCTTTAGAAACGCATAACTACACGGGATCGCTTTGAGACTGACGGCCATCAAGTATGACATGTTTGGTTCAACGAAAATCTGCTATTCATGATAATGTGTTACCCTTTATTCTGTAAAAGGATGTTTTTATTTGAGTCTTTTGAGTGAAACATTTTCAAATGCTTTTGAGGAATATAAGAGGATCAAATCGGCTTGGTTTGTCCTTTATCATCAAGCCATTTGGCGAGCTCATGCACAGTTAGTATCAGTTGTAAGTCACACGATCGGTTTTGGTGTTGGTAGTCTGTATGATTTGTGCTGTATGATTTGACCTGAGATGATAAGCTCTGCACACTATGACAGTCAGCAATATCGGTCTGTAGTTTTTGGCCTTGTGTTTATCCCCTTCCTGACAATATCAAACACGTTGTCGCGTTTCCATTAGTCTTGGACTGAGCATTGGGAGAGAGAAGTCTAGAATAGAAGGTTATTTTCATGAGCAAACACGCTGTGATTCCATTGTTTTATGTACTTTGATGTTTTTTTTTCAGTAGTTTGTAAACCGCAGATGTACCAACCTTTATGTCGGGCATTGCATTGCCTCGGAGTTTTCCCTTTTTGGAAAGTGCTTCTTTGTTTTGAGTAGACAATTTCAGGAAGCTCTTCAACTAACTGTGAGACACATTGCTAAATTTTCAGTACTTTGAAGTTAGTTTAACTATAGTCCCTTGCAATTTTGGTCAACGCTGCGTTATAGATCCTAGAAAGCTTTAATGACTTTTTAAAAGTAAATTAAAAAATCAAACATATTTCTCGCTGGGTGACAAAAATGACACTTTTCTCAATCATCATATTTAATTTCCTAAATGATTATTTAGAAAAATGCAATGACATATCATAACATGATATATATTTTGTTTAAATTCTGTGTGTCAGTTATCGCTTATTCAACTGGACATAAATGATTTAATAACAAGACTGGCCAATCAGAGCTTGTTTTGTCCGAAATAAGCGTAAGAATATATCGAGGAAATGAATATACAGCGTCCATGTATAGATGTATTTTGAGTTTTATGTTTACATATTTTAGCGTGAGGAATAGTCAAGCACTTAAGCTCACTAAATTAAAAGGTTGTCCTCTATACCTGAGTGATTGATAGACTGTAACATGCGCGTTGAGCATCCGACGCCCTCGCGCAATATGTTTAGTGCTGATCATCCTCCTTTATGATATCATTGAGATAAAAATATGTCAAATTAGTTCATTGTTTTTAACGATACAATTTGACGTTGATTTCAAGGCAAACTAAAACGTGACTTATATGAACCTTGCGTATCTCCATGTTATCATATGAAACTGAATAGGGATATAATGATAGCCCTCCATATAATCCAATTTTCCCCTTCGAATTTTTTACAACCGCGAATAGGTATCATTGGGGATTTTACAAACATTTGCCTTGCTATGACAGTAATTGGTTGCGGAAACATGATCTAAAACAGAAAGCGGTTTTGCCCAGCTGTCATAATGTCATTTACGAATGGCAGTTTTTATATGTAGACAGCTGTCCCTCAATTATATTCTAAGGTTGAATACTGAAAATAACACTGAAAATTGAACACTGAAAATTAGATATGATTGTAAATCAATTATCTTATTAAGACAATGTGTTTGTTAATAAACCCACCAACAGGTGCCTTCATGGACGACATAACCGATTTCAGCAGGGAAGATGGACAATGTATAATCTCAATGACATATATACATGTGCGAAAATAAGGGTCAAACCAGTAAAATCAAAGTCATAAAGACAGACTTATGAGAGTGATAGTTACTATAAATGATGTGAAGACCCAAACAGTTGAGGAAAATTCCATCACGTGTCTAGAAAAATGGTACAAAATCACCAAACAGTTGGTATGACAAGCCAAGAAGTGGCAGTGGCATGTGGAAAAAAGAGGAGGCCCGTGGTCAAACAAGGCTTTGAGCTACTATAATATTGTATTTTTGCGTCTTAAACGGCCAAGATTTATCTACAACAAATCAATGTCAAACATAGAAAGACTAAAGCGTCGGATAAGCTTATATTTACGGCGATTGTTGAATCTCTCCCACATACTGAGTAGCATAGCGTTGTATGTGACATAAACCATGCTCCAACTACCACTTACCTCCTGGTCGAAGAATTCAAGGTGACCAAGGTGCGACAGGCTGCTACTTTAATGCTCAAGAGGCAGACAATTATACATTAGGATAGAGTTTAACATAAAAGAGCGTATGGAAGATCAACAAATCATGACAGTCGAGTCGTCCCTAATAATGAAATATTTAGATAGAAAGGAATAACTATTTGGCCGGCGACCAGAGGTGACAAAACCCACTGTCTGGTGCAAACAACGAATCATGGCGGATTGAAACGCGTCCAAATTAGGGAGAGGCATGACCGTTCGGTGGCCGTCCGTCCCGGGGGCACAAGACCTCATTGGACGGGGTCAAAACATCCTTAAGAAAACTTGTGATGCTATGAAATAACCCCTTGGAAAACATAACCATGTTAAGGGGAAGATGCGACGTGCTTAGAAGCTTCTACTTATGCACCATCCGAGTATTCATGCGGGTTCTCGCATTAAGCGATCATGTATACCAGTTTTGGAATGCTAGGTGTCATGGGAAAGACAGAGTAGCGAATGACATAATTTAAGCTAGAAACACATGTAAAACCTAAAGGCTAGGAAAACAGTTTAACAGAAAGAGTATGGTAAACCAAACCAAACCTCAGCTCAGCTTTTGACACAGATTTTGGAACACGGCCTTCTCTAGTGTCGCTCAGGAATACGTTTAACATCACGGTAGATGTTGCGCAGTGGCTAAAGTAATACTTTTCCGATCGAACAATACAAGTATGTATTTATTGAACATACTCTTACCCTGTGATACTCGACTGTTCCTTACCCACAGGCTTCCAGATGGAATTAAAGCGATAGAGGAATTATGTCAGACCAGTCTTTATTAGGGCTTTATTAGGGCTTTATTATATACTAAGCATCAAAAGTATCTAATATGATTTTGAAAAATTCTCAGTTATATATGAGATCTTGGTCGTCTTTTACTATTTCATGCTATTAAAGTTTAGTATATTGTTAGAGAGATAGCTGAGATGGATCTTATTTATAGACCCTGTGTAAACAGTTCAATAGATATACATATATAATAACATATAATAATAAATAAATGCATTTAAATGCTTTACATGATTTGAAATATATAATACCTTTTACACAAAATAATTCATAGCATATAAATACATATAAATAAATATATGAGTATATATAATATATGGTGTCAATATTTCCTGATGTTTTTTAGATTTATCTAAAATCAATTAATGCAAAAGATTTAAAGTATAAAGGGGTCGAAATCAAAAATCACAAAACGCCATACTGCTGCACATTTTATTGAAGCCGCAGAAATCCTCAATTAGTCAACGTCTAAATGGTCGCTATATGCCGTAATTTATTTCTAAAAGTACATGTATCAACAATATATAACTATTACATCATTATCATTTTACATTTATTTCAAATAGCTTAAATAGATAGATTTTATTTATAAACACTGTGTAAACAGTTCATTAGATATACATATATAATAACATAGAATAATGAATAAATGCATTTAAAACGTTTTGCATAATTTGAAATATATAATACTTTTACACAAAATAATACATAGCATA
>LQRL01103423.1:1268-14809 GCA_001703475.1 Hydroides elegans
TGCTTTGTGAATGACAACATTGAAATGTTACACTCTGCAGTTTTTTAATCTTATTTTTAAATGCTAAGGGGCCCGGCCACATTGACGGTTTTTTCTAGCTTTTTTGCCCCAACGTACCATGTATTCCTATATATTCCTTCCAATAAGTTTCCAAAAAGGAATAAAATTCTTCATTGAGGACAGGATATATTTGGAAAATAAGTTAGAAAAAACTTACAATGTGGCTAGGCCCTTACTCTAGTGCAAAAAGGGATACTTTTTAGATTCGTTTTTATTGGTAATCGAAAAAGTCTCTGCAACTATTATGTTATGACTAAATATATGTTGTTTTAAGTGTTATTACATCAATTCTTAAAACATCGTTAGTTTACAGCTCCTTTATAATCATCAACCATTAGCTTTCTATTTTTATGGACTATTAGACAGCATTCTTTTTCCTATATGTAAAGGATCTTTGAAGACGTCAGGTATACCCTTCGATGCTGCAAGCCTGTTTTATCGGACCAAAATACTCTTGCACCCTTTAAAACCGTGATTCTACCGGTCTCTTTTTTAACACATCGGTATCAAACGAACCAGTTAAACCAATCGATAAAACTTTGATTAAGTTACAAATGTATGACATTTTTGGTAATTGCAAAAGAAAGAAAATATAATTACTATCATTTCCCTGTTCTGATAACAATACATTATGAGTAGTCAAGTATGAAACCAAAAATTATATATGATTTTTTTTCAATCAACCCTTGGATAAATTTAATTTACTTGCAATAATTTGTTTAATCAATTACACAATAATATACATATGCACTGGTCGAGGGATTCATTAAGATCTTAGCGCACCATTTGCTGTACCTGTCAAACACTTACAACGTGCATTCTGTTATCCTTGATTCCAAATGCTGCATGTATTATTATCTCTAACATTAACAAGACAGCCTGAAATCCTATAAATGAAATGTTTGCAAACACATCGCTTCTATCAAGACCAAGAGCACTGGCACCAGAGGAACCCAAAAAACGTCTGATTTCAATCGGGAACCATGAGATCAAGAACGGTCCCAATGCCAAAAACTGCAGGTACGGATCATGTACCAAACATGTATGGCAATAAAAATAGAGAAAATGCTAGGCACTTTAAGGAAAACAAGATTCAGTGAGTAGGGAGAGCGCCGTTTTTGTCTTTGCTCACAAATGCAATAAATTCAATTTCACCAAAGAGCCTCTTCAAAAAAATAAAATAAGTTCACAAAAGCACCAAGGTCGGTACCTGTACGCCACAGTTTCACCGAACATGACCCTGAATCTCACGTCCTACGAAATGTGTATGCCCTATGTACGAGATTCCAATTGCACCTACATGTACATATATTTAATGTACGGCAAGCTACCCACAGCAACTTTGATCATCTTATCCATTTTATATAGTACAACAACGTGTTAAGCCTAGAAGCATTAGACACCAAGGAAAACACGTAAGGACCCAGTCATGCTGGATGTTTGGCCCATTGAGTAATGCACTGGAAACAAATAAATAAGGCAACATAATCTCAATAAACACACGCGTTAACCCAAATCTCGCCAAGGGCCCACAGATAAAACTCAAGCCATTATAGGACACGGGGCCTATTGCGATTCTTTGCTCTTTTTTTTCTCGCTATTTAGTCTTATTATCCACGTCTTTATTAAATTTTTATTTTAATTCAAGGATCATTTAGGCCCTATCGTTTTATATTTTTCAATATATAAGCTAACCCGTTATATAACGTTCAATAGAGTAAAGCCTTGACATACTATGATAAAACTATACTTTTGTATATTGAGATGTCCCTTTTTAATCAAATGCCAAATTTACCGGTATCAGAATTGGTATTATTAGAATCGTGTTAACCGTATAAATTATCATTTTTCTTTTTTATATATTCCTTGATGGTTTTTCCTTAACCTAATTTATACTGGCTTTAACTGGTACCTGGCAATGGCAACAGTTAGTTAATATCCGAGCGCCGAAGGCGCGAGCGAGAAAAAAAAATAAGACGACCCTTCAATATGTGAGCGCCGAAGGCGCGAGCGATTTTTTTCAAGCATTCAATAGAAATAACAAATGATAAATTAAATATAACGAAATTTCCTGTTTTTTTCCCTGATCCAAGATGGAATTCCCTGGTCTTTCTCTGATTTTCCCAAAAAGGTCGATCTTCCATGATTTGCTATTCAAATTATTTTGCTATTCAAATTATTTTGAAATTTACAGATTTTCTCGGACGCTGGTCACCCTGGTTCTTATTGAAGTGGTATAATAAAGTGAAACCAAAGGAAATATTTCTTCCTTACGAGTCAAAATTTGAACATTTGTTCAAAACTTAATTAACATACACACAAATAACAGAACATTTATGTTTTTTTTTTCTCTTTATTCTAACAGAATTAGGTGTATAGCCTTGCTCAACCTGTTCAACTTATGCCTGCAGAAAACATAAGACAAAGTGCCAGCAAATAGTACTGCCAAGTGAAGTGCAAAAACGGCTCTCTTTCCTTTTCAAACAAAACGATAAGGAAACCTATTGAAGCAAAACCACATAAACACCTTTCAAATCAGCGGATCTATTTCACTCACTTGACGTAAACACGGGCGCCAAAGACGTAACTAAAGCAGTCTTCGATAGATTCCTTATTTTATTTATTTCCTTCTATATTTTATATATAGTCTCCTTTTGATTTTTTACGTTTGAAGGCGTGATAAAAGCGCATTCCGCCCTTGTGTCTTCCCATGGACCAATGCGATAACGGGTCTCTCCCTTTTTTCGGATGCGTTTACAATATCAGCGAAAACGGGGGAAGTTTCAAACTCTCCCAAGACAAAGGTTAATAGTATATTACACTCCTGCAGTCATTACTTGATAGAAATAACATTGCTTTTTAAAGGCGCGTTCACGCAAAAAAAAGCTAGAAAGTAATGTAAAAAAGCCCGCTTTTTGAGTGAACAGAAGGAATAAATTGTTATGTCTTTTTTTAAAACAAAAGTGGCTTTCAAGCCTTCGGATTTCGGACTTTTATTTTCGTTTATTTTGTGTTTGCGTGAACACGAATAAAGGATTTTATTGATATTTGAACACAAAACGTTTGACAAAACTACAAAGCAATTCCAACTAAGAGCATAGCCATGTTACATGACACCGTAAAGAAATCTAGGCATTGCAAAGCGACATTATTTTCACAAATCGCTCGCCACTGTGAACACAGCCGCCTGCCTATAACAATCAGAGTGAGAGCGATTATCGGGCGATTAGAGGGATCAGCAACCTCATCTCCTCTTTCTGTAATGAGCGATTTACTTTGCAGATGAGATGCCAGCAGGAAAGACGGGCAGACTGGGGAAAAAAAGAAGAAAGGAAGAAAAACGTTTCCAGATTCCAGGTACCACTGGTAGAGAAGGGAAGCAAACCATATACATGTACATTTGTACAAAGTTTGATACGAAAAGAAAAATACTTCGGGAAAAATCTGCGTTTGTCCCTTAAATGCTCTCTTACGTTTAAACACTAACAATGCAAACTACATTGAGTGTTTGATTTTATATACATGTCCTTCCAAAGGCGAACCGTTTAAAAATGATTTGCACATAAGATGAAACTAGATGAACCAGTACGCAAAAAAAATGTATTTTTAGTACCAAAAACATCCTCCTGGAAAGTGGTCCAGGACTCAAAATAGAATCCTCCACGAAAATTCCTTGCTAAATCAATCAGACTTGTCATGCAATGGAGCTTATCTTGCGATGCCAGTGGGGCGATAGCATTTTTTATTTTACATATCTTTTTTTTTTCATGTTCAACATATAACCCGTTATTGACTTCAAAGAGTCACATATCAAATGTCATCAATACGTGCTCACAATATAAAGCATTGATTTATCTATCATAATGCAGTTTCAATAAGGCTTCTAAAATAAGTAATTATGCTTCCCTTTAACTTATAAATATGGTGATAAAATGCGATGAAAAAAAAAATACCGATGAGTAGCATCCTGTAGACAATCTTTTAAACTGCTTGACACGCATTAATTTGATAACCCTTTAAAAACACTACAAAAACATTCAATATCATTACCACTAAACTGTCGGCCTTTTTATTGAAATGCACAGCTAGCCAAGAGATGCCACATTTGAATGACTTCATTGTCAGTTCTCAAGTACCATGACTATTAAAAGTTTTTTTTTTTACAAAATTGTCATGCAAATGATGATCATGAATACTTTTGTAAATAATTTAGGAGTATAACTGTTTTTTTTTTTTTTTTGAAGTTCACGTTTAGCGTTTCAATTTACGTGGGACTTTTTATTTTGGAAAGAATGATAAATGACCAGGAAACCTGAAATGACAAGTATTTAAAGAATCGGGCAAAAAATACACGTAACTATTAATATATACACTGTATATAACTAACTTCAAGCTTCAAGTTTAATTTTGGTTATATTTCACAGCGTTTTTGTCGTCACGCACATAACACGAAGTTCTTCATTTATTAATCAATTTACGATTGACAATTAAATCGAAAAGCTAACAAGGTTCTTTCATTTTAGAACCGGAAAAAAAAATCATGATTAATTTTGCGGTATTAACGACTTACTAAACATGTTTCTCATTCAGTCCAGCTACAAACATAAACAATTTCAATTAACTAGAAGTCGGTGCAAAACCAAACAAAAACCAATTAGTTGGCAAAGAAACCGCAGCCCTGCGTCAGTGCCCATGCGTGATACGTGTCATAGAATCTATGAATTATAAATTCAAGATGATATCTATTTTTAGGAGATCACGGAAATTTTTATTTTTTTGGAGTTTAAGACCTTAAAAGGTTTGAGTGGTAAGAGCCATCAAAATACATACAACCGCAGGCCTATATGTGTATTTTTTATGTACATTAGACTGATTAGATTCGAAAAACTTCTAACAAATATATATCCTTTTAACATTTCATTTTCGTATTATTGTGATCGAGGAAAAACTATCACAAGACAAATTTTTAGTGAAAAACGAAACCTACAACTATACGTTTAAAAGTTTTGGCACATGCGAGCAATTTTTTTCTGGAAATTAATATCGTGTCTATTTTCATTAAATTTGACACTTTCGGTTCGCACAAACAGACATCATATTTACATAACGAGAGATTTAAGTTGAGCATATAACCAAGTGAGACATGTTTACCTTATACACTGCATAATATATATCGGTGTAGATGATAGTTTAAGGAGATTTCAATTCAAAATTGGATACTAAAAAACTGATACCATACTGTTGATGAAAATGCAAGAGTAAAACGTGGAGATCAGTGAAACCCGTTAAGTCGCCCGCCACTTTAACAACAATTGCATATTTGAAAACCTTGCAACATGCATTTGATTTAAATGATCGATAGAATATATAGAAGGGTGGCAGATATGCCTTAAACCCCTCTAAATAATCACGCTTGTGGTGATTTTGATATAAAATAGAGTTTATTTTCATATGCCATATTGTTAAGTTATGAGCTTCGTTTATAAAATATTCATGACAATAATATACTTTGAAATTCTTCTCATCTGTTCATAGGGTTTCATGTTCACATATGGTCCCTAGCATCTATACAAAGGCAACCTTCTGTATTTTCCCCTGGATCCTAATACAGATGGAAAATAATTTAATTAACATATTTTCTTGCAAATTATTTCTATGAGGAGCAGTTTTATTGTATAATTATGTATGTTTTTTGGTAGTTCCTACCACTGAAATATTTAATGTTATTAGATCCGGGATTTTCCTAATAAGGTATCAGGTAAATTCTTAAAGATGCCCTTTTATCATTAAATGAGCACGTGATCGACCGTCCACATCTTCAAAATTCAACCAAAGCGACAACTTTCCTTTTGAAATCATAAATAAAATAAAACTTCATGAAAGTGGGAGTGACTCTTGATAAAACAAATACACCCTAGCTATAAATCAGCAAAATAGTCTTATAGGGTTGAACCTTATTTGTCGAACGGCTTCTTTTACCATCGTAGTTTTGGATTCGGGAGCGTCGGGAATCGTCGCATATTCGTACAATACAAGTAATTGTCCCCTGCATTGTAAATCCCTGATGATAATTACACTCGCTCATTCAACTCTCGCTTTTAAGGGATGCATATTGTTAGCTATTTATCGATTGCGGATGATGGTTAATTCCTGGTTTTTTCACGGTATCTAATTAGCGTATTTGTCAAAACAAAAATATCTGGTTCCATGTTTTTTACCAGGTCTTCAAAAAAAAATGTCCTCATTGTCCTCTATGTTATAACCAAACACATGATTTCTACTTGTTTCAAAATGAGTGCTATGAAAGTGTTTCATTTTGATGTTGCATACATGGGCCCCCTATCAGTATAAATTGACGCTCTCATAAATATCCTAGGAACTCTCTGATAGATAAATTAAGGTTTAGATCTGTTCAATTTTCATATTGCGTTTTATTTGCACATCGTTTTTTTGCACATAACTTCCTTCGTATCAAACCCACTCTTGTGTATGCGCCAAAGTTGGGATCCGGAACATTACGTGTATTCGATGTCACAATATGAACTGGTAATTATGATATTGCGCAGTACTCTGACCCTGAAGGTCGCTATGAATACGGAAACGCATTCATTAATAACCTAGTTCCAATACGTAACCAATTGCATTTTAAGACTATTCTGTTCAAATCCCAAAAAGGGCACGCATTGGGACTGGTGTTACCAGTACGTGATTTTCTTCGTTGGTGCACGACAATTTACTGTGGTGATTATATTCATCTAGGCGATGGCTGTCTGTTACAGACATTCGATTAGTGATATTTAGGGATGTGTCGGATATCTCGGGAAGTCGGGTACCCGACAACCGCCTCGGGTACCTAAACCCAAAGTTCGGTACGGGTACCCGAAATGTTGCATTATGGGAAGCATTGAAAGATTATTTAATTCATGAGAATGGTCTTTTGAAAGCATTTGTTAATGTGTCAGTCATTCAAAGCGTTTTAAAATAAGTTTCCAATAAAATTTTGTTTTAAAAAAAATCATTATTTCAAATTATCTTATATAATATGACAAAATCACAGCATATCCTATATGTAGGGTTCGGGTAAAAGTGACACTATGAAATTCATGTTCTTAGAACATCGGGTCGGGTGTCGAGTCGGGTAATACTCGTAACTTCGGTTGTTCGGGTAGCAAAATTCCCGACCCGACACAGCCCTAGTGATATTTAATGCTACATGTACATATTTTGCCATGATTTTTTTTTAATAAGCGAAGCTCATTTTTTTCATAATATATACATCTTAACATGAACTTCATTGCTTATTGAAACCACGACAAAATGATACGAGTAAATAATAGATTGCTGAGATTGTTTGTGAATGTTATTTCTCAATTATCTAATCAAAATCGAGGACACAAAACAGGGACTATGGAGAAAAGTAACGAATCAAACACAACGACAGATTATACGCAATATTGTCGGCAACACTGGGCTCCTTCGTATTCGTGGATTTCGCCGAGGAAGGTGGCGTCCTCAAACGAGCCAATCACAATTACGATGGGTTAAGGGGTCTAAAAAACGTCCGGTAATAAAAATTATTAACCTGAAGCTTTTCAATCAAAGTTGGTTTACCTATTTTTTCGGCCAAATATGCGATATTTTATTATTTTTCAAAATTTGTTTTTATTTTACCGGAAGTAAAGTATTTTAAAGGAAAAGACTATGCATAGTAAAATGTATTAGTAAGCCAATGTGTTGTGTGCCTTGATTGGGAGATTGGGCAGAATACTGTTACAGAGTAAAATTGTTTCGAGCGTATGTTTATAGTTATGGATTATTGCTACAAGCAATAAGACTGATACACTTTATTTAAATATTGCTATTTTTATATCACTAGATGCCCGGCCACTCTTATGGTTACTTCATATTCAAATTCTATATCGGGTTATTGTTTAAGCAAGAAGAACGCTGGTGTTTGTTGTTGTTGTTGTTGTTTTTTTGTTTGCATGTTCATAATGATGATGATGATGATGCTGATTATGATTCATTTTAACCTTTATTCATGCGTGAATCTAATTTGTTTAAGATTTCGCCATCTATGTAAGTGGTAAATTAAACTGTTTATAGGACGCATAAGTAGGTCCAGCAAACATATCTCAGGGGGATAAAATCCTCTCTGATCGGATAAAATGAAGTGCCAAAACTTTACGAGAAAAGATTGTAATTCAAGATACTTAAAAATAGACAATACTTGTAAGAATAATCTTGAATGTAAAGTTAATGTGTATTTATTGTAAAATTGACATTTATGCATGAAATAATTAGTTCTTGAACTATCACTTGTGCAGTTTTGTATATACATGTACAATACTTGCTTGTGCGAACACGGATTATTTGATACTAATAAAGCTTTTTTATTTATGATAGAATGGAACTCATCGTTGTGTTTTCTCATAGATTCGATTTATCTATTTACCAGCTCTTTCAAGCGCATACTAATTAAGATTAATTGAAATTTCATAACAAATTTGACAACAATGAATATCTTAACCTAGTAAATCTTATTGCATTTGCTTCAATAAATAATTTGAAATGTTTAGAATATCAAACTCTCATTATCTGATTTGAATATATAAAATTATCTTCACACATATAGCGTTTATTGATCTAATCGGAACAATATATTCTTTATTGTAAAACTATGCAGATATAATTGCATATTTCCACAAATTATTCAATGAGTTACATCATATATACCAATATGTAAGTAAGTTATCTATATGAAATAAAGTGAGATAGAAAATAGTAAATAAAGATAGCACCTCTAACGCTGCTGTAACAATAACCATAGTTGGACTCGTCACTACTGGTGTTTTATCGGATATAGGAATTATCTTATATCATAACGCTCAGACTAACACTCAAAATTAACATCAATATAGGACTTTACATTATGCGAGTCGAACAAGTCATTCAATCGACATAGTTGTGTTTCCACCTTGCTCCGTCCTTTTTTGGTCCATTCAGCACATGCGTCTTTGAATGCTTCAATCTTTACAATTGCAGTGCTACTACCTAGAATACGTGTTATATCTGAAACACCTTCCATTGCAATTGTGATGAGATATTTTAGGCATTTTGTACATTGGTAGAAAATGTTGTCTTTATGTTCAACCCATCCACCGTCGTGTTCAGTCCAGTTAGATCGAGTTTCACTAATATTATCTAAAGACACAAGCGTGGCATATACAATTTCTAAATTGTTCTCTGCAAAATTGCATGCAAGTTGCTTTGATTCCTTATTTTCTATATTACTCAACATACAGTTTAAGCATTTTAAAGCTCTTACGGTAACATAGAAGTTATCACATGACTGCACAAATGAACACAGATCGGGAACAATCATTTTTAAAAAGCTTAGACCCAGTGCCTCCATGTCATCTGTTTCAAGAACTAGTCTTAGGAGCAAAAGTGCATTTTCAACCACTGTGCTATGTGCACATTGAAAAAGTGCTAAGGCATTTGCCACGAATCCATTTGAAATCGCACAATGTACTAACGAATCATAGTCATCTCCTCTATAGTCACGTTCACTTCGTAAAATCGCGTAATTAGCAAATATATAAGGTGCTCACTCAGTGCATATGAAACATTAATGTTTGACGTTTGATTGGCCATTTCATGTATATGCCAATTTATATTGTTATATATGCTATGGATTAATTTTACTGCTTTTCCCTGGTACAATACATCATTGCACTGTATGAGATGGCAACTAAAAGATAACCAGATGCGAACAGGCCATTTCAGTACCGACGTTTGTGGAATAAAGTAATGGAAATACATTGAACAAGTACAAAATTAAACTAAATATTCCTTGCAAGAAATACTTATATCGTCATCTCTAAACAGATCATTTGCACGGTCCGAATACATACTTCTTTGGCAAACCTCTTTTCCATATTTCTCGTCATCATACATAAAAGCAGTTAACATTTTAAATGCATAACAACTCACTGTGGTATCAAATCCGCACAAAGCAAGTGTCTCTATATATGGCGTTAATCCAATATTTCGAACAGCTTTGCCTTGAAGTAAATTCCCTGCAGCTAATAGCGATAATACTTCTATGCAAACTTCAATCATTTCTTTGCACCAGTTTTTGTTTGATAAATCAAACTTATAGCTGGTCTGATTGTCAGGGAACAAACCGATGCAACCCTTGTCTTGTGCTACTACAAAATATACTTTCAGGTTCTCGAACATGAATTCATGGATATCCAAGTCAAACGCAGATTGTAATTTTATTTGTTCTAAATCTGAAGTTCCATTACTACGAGAATCGCACGAATATAATGTTCCTTTTATTTTCTTCTTCAGGTTTAGAGCTAGTTGGTTGGCTCTGCCTCTGCTCCAAATAAAGTCTTTGTCTATGCAATAGGTTCGGTCTGTTGCCATAGTTATATGGACAGATCAATGTAAGTAAAATAAGAATACTATTTGAATGACAATTATAACGTACATCTATGTTTATTCTCAACTTATACTTATCCATAAGTTGCATATTATGTTGTGTAAAGTATGCACTTTTTAAAAGTTGCATAATGCACGCTTATAAACACACCTAATAGGCATATGTATTCGGTAACTTTTTGTACCCGTGAACCTGATTAGTAATATACGGTTATCCATTGTTCACCCGGAATATCGGGCTTTATTTTTCGATTTGATTTTCATGAAGACGTAACTAATTTTAACTGCATTAAGATTGTCATTGAAATAAACGCCAACATTCACAAAAATCATATATAAATATACAAAACTTTATAGTATCAATCAGATCAAGTCTTAATCTACATGTAATGATAAATTTATATCTTAATGCCAATGTTTGATGTGCCATTCGTTATGCAGCACCCTAAAGGGATTGTATCAAACAAACGACCTAACCAATAAATTAACGTTTCATTCCGTATTTAGTTTTTATCCAACCGATTCAGAAAAATATCATAAATAATTTGATATTGATTTGCCAAGTAGCCTTCTTTTATAGTATATTGTGTACATACTCTAGTTTATTTTTACCGTTTTGTATATGTACACAACAGATAGCTATATTCATAGAAAGAAACGCGAATGCATATAAAGGCTTGATACTTTTTCTTAAAACCCATTTCACATTGTCATGCACTCACACAGAAAGGCTTGTCACAACATCATATACTGTCTAAGTCAATCCCTATATGTGTGGGGTTAAGATAGGAGAAAATATAACTTCCTTATACATATCAATTACAAAATATCATCATATAAAAAAAAATGTTGATAAAATATGTCATATTTCATTTTGGTACAATTTAAGCGCAGATTATTTCTGGCTTTTTGGGTTAAAAAAAGGCAAGTACATCGAAAGACTGAGTTAGCGCCCGGAATTTATTGATACCGCTCTAGTTATTTAGAAACTTTAGTAATCTTGTAGATGTTTATCGTGTTGCCGTTGACGTCTATTGTCTTAACGTGTGGTATTCATGTACATTATATGATTCGATCAAATCATTTAAGGAAGTGTAAGCGTATATTTGTACCCATATATATGTTTAAATTGCATTGTACCAGTGAGTTTCAAAATTTTCGAAATTTAAATAAAGTATTTGTTATAAAACAATAATAATGTTGAAATTCTTCAAGAAAAAATGGATTATTATCTTATCATTTCCGTAATGAACATATCATTCGTTACTTCAAATACATTGCTAAGTTGAAGTTAACAATAAACAATAATTGAATATCGCCAATAATGACCCTGCACTTGTTTTCCTGCAATAAAGGTTTTCTATGAACTAAAGGAAATACAATGGTTTAGATTTAATACTGTTCGACGTTCTCAACACTTACGTAGCAAAATAGACACATTTCAATTTTTGATTTTTATACAGTATCCCTATATCATCACTAAGTACTTTAGTATCTCTTTTCAAAATGAAATACTTTGTTTTGTGATTTATATCTGAAGATAAATGATTAATTCAAAAATGGTGTACCAACCGCTGTTATCTAAATTAAAATGTGTAACGAAATGGATATTAATCCGTTTTTTTAAGGTTTTTAAAGTTTTCTTTTTAAAAATATAAGGACTACTGAAAAATTGTCATCGAGATACACACGGCTAATGCGTTAATCATCAAATCATTTTGTTTTATTTCACTAATAGACTTTCTAAATCTTAAAACTGCATTTAACTGCTAAATATTATTTTAAAATACTGCTTTACGAATTTTGTAATTATTTGATTATATATAAATGCTTAATAGCAATTATCAAGAACAAAATAAAGATTGGTTGTTGAAAACCTATTTTTTGGTATAACAATGTCGGTTTTTATCATATACATATAGGATAAGGATCAAGTCCGGCAGATATATACACATAAGTTGACCATACGGTATTATTTCTCCCGAGCAAGCGATAATTTAAAATGACACATTGATTGATTAGTTTAAACTCAATATCAACAATCCGTCTAATTTTTAGATTAGATTAACATACAATTTATCTGCTTTAGATTTTAATACAGGTATTATCTAGCGATGTCAAAATCTAAAAATATAAACATTAATAGTTCACCGATTGTGAATCATAGATTGTAAATACGTAAGTTAACAAAACCAGCATCAACTGTATGAAATTGAATAATAGTTGAACCAAATAGGAGACAATCTACATATATAGGAATACCTTATGAAACCATTTCAAACTAACTGTTATTGAATAAATGTTATCATAAAATGAAGTGTTGATAGATAAAGCTGTTTATATTAGAACATCATCCTTATAACTGTTTATCCGTCGTTCAATGTTTGTATCGCTTTGGGTTCAATCACTATCATTAGACTCGTTGCTACTGTTGTCCGTTGGAACGTCTGAATCATCGCAATAGCGATCGTAGGGATTATCTTCTCGATTACTCATATTGTCATCGCACTCAAAATCGACATCGATACTAGACTTAACATTATGATCATCAAATACGTCATTCAGCCGGCAGAGTTGTGCAGTAACCTTGCTTCGCTGTCTTTGATTCCATTCAGCACATGCGTCTTTGAATTTTTCTAGCTTTCCTATTGCGGTTTCACCACCTAGAATGCGCGTAATATCCGAAACGCCCTCCATTGATATGGTGATGAGATATTCTAGGCATTCTGTACATTCCCGGAAAATATTGTCTATATGTTCTACCCAGCCACCGTCATGATCAGTCCAGTTAGACCGAACTTCACGAATATTCCCGAGACATTCAAGCAGGGCAAATACAATTTCCATATTATCTCCTGCAAAATCGCATGCAAATTGTTTTAATTCCTCGTGCTCAATATTATTCAGCATACAGTTAATGCATTTTAACGCCCTTACTGTAATGTAGAAATTGTCACATGACCGCACAAATGCACACAAATCGGGAACAATCATTTTGAATAAGCTAAGACCTAGAGCTTCAATGTCAT
>LQRL01103423.1:14819-25598 GCA_001703475.1 Hydroides elegans
TACTTCGAGAATTTGCCTCAGGAGCAAAAGTGCGTTTTCAATCACTGTTTCATTTCCAGATCGGAAGATAGTTAAAGCATGGGTAATAAATCCATTTGAAACTGCACAATGTGCTAATGAGTCATAGTCATCTTCGTTAAAGTCTCGTTCACGTCGCAAAATAGCATGAATTGTAAGAAGGGATGTTGATACTAGCATATGATCGGGTGATCGAAGTATTGCCATAAGAAGTGGTACAAGGTTGTCACTGAATGCATACGAAGCCTGTAAAAGTGCCTTTCGATTTGGTTGCTTTGGGATATGCCAATTTATTTTGTTATAGATGCTATGGAGCAATGTTACTGCTTTTTTCTGATAAAAAACATCATCGCACTGTATGAGATCACAGCCAAACGATATCCATATTCGCACAGGCCATTTGAAAATCGGCTTTCTAACCATAAAGTAGAGGAAATATAATGAACATGTACAAAAGTCAGCTAAATGTCCTTTTCCTGAAATAGATATATTCTCATCTCTGAACAAATAATTTGCTCGATCCGAATAATCACTTCTTTGACTTACATCTTTTCCATACGTCTCGTCATCATACATAAAAGCAGTCACTATCTTAAATGCACAACAACTCACTGTGGTATTAAAACCCCGCATAGCAAGTGTCTCTACATAAGGCGTTGATCCAATATTTCGAACCGCTTTGCCTTGCGGTAAATTCCCTTCAGCTAATAACGATAAAACTTCCACGCAAACTTCAATCATTTCTTTGCACAAGTGCTTGTTTGATAAATCAAATTTATAGCCGGTCTGATTTTCAGGAAAAGAGCCAGCGCAATCCTTGTCTTGCGCTTCTACAAAACACAATTTCAGTTTTTCAAACATGAATTGATGAATATCCAAGTCAAACGCCGCTTGTAAAATTGTCTCATAGAACTCTGCTTTGGGCTCGTCTTCTTCAAATAACCGCTTATGTAGACTTCCGGTCATATCCTTTATTAATGCACGTATTGCGTTCATTTGCGCTAGATTGGCACTCACGTTTCTTTTAGATTCACCCGAATCTAATATTTTGTGTATGTTTCCCTTCAGTTCGCTTGATAGCCGAATTGCTTTGTCTTGGCTCCAATCTGCATTTGTGTTTTTGCAAAAGGTGTGTGATGCCATAGTTGAGGGATTTCTGTACAGAAACAAAGAATGAAAATTGATTTATTCAAAAACACATTTACATATTTATATTTATATTGTATATTTATATAAAACATACATTATATCAGAGTCAAGATATGTAAAAAATATACTCGATTTTGTCAATAATTAGATAATTATTAAATAATTGACCTGTTAAACCACGCACCCTTGCCTATAGATGATAATATAAACAACTATAGCCCCATAAATTAAGTTGAAAAATATCAAATAACAAACAACAGCAAGCCAGCTCCATAATATCATAATAATTGATTTTAACAAACATAACATGACAAATATCAAACAAATAAATGCGGGAGTTAATTATTTATACTCTTAATTGTGTTAATTTATCTGCTTTGTAAATAGGAATAATGTATGTATGAATTTGTGGTTCTTTAATTTGTCGTATTGAAGCGGAAATCACATTAAATTGCACTTAATATAATACTAATATGAACATAAATATTAAACAGTTATTAATGTATCAACAATGCATAATTGTTTAATTATATCATATTTCAACCAGTTAATGAGTTAGTTGATGTTGCTTATGTTTCTAATGATATATCACAATGAGAAACCGTTATAAAATGGTATCAATCAACTTACCTAAAACTGCTATAATTGTATGTGTCTTTTATAAGTTTTATCCTACTGATTTGGATAGTAGGACGATAACAAATGATACAGGGTTATCTTTGCTTAAACGTGTATAATTTCAATGATTATCAGTAGACTTATTACACTCTAGTGTATCCTGTTCAAATATTGTTTTGCATCAAAACACGAAACAGCGCATAGAATAGAAGGTACCTTTTACATTGAAAGATACATAAAAGAGAAAATAGTTTGATACATGTACTTAACGCACTACCAAAAAAACTCTCTCACACATGAAAACTGCCTTGCCATAACAACTGATACGTGTATCGCTGCCTAGGTCAATGACCTCTCTATACCATCACTGTGATGCCTGTGTGTGTTGTTTTCCTCTAAAGCAGAGAAATCGTTATGATTTAGCTTAGCATCAAGTGCTGTGATAAACCTTATATGGCATTTAAAGCGTTGTTTTGCAATCTATAGAAAAAATGAAATCATAATTATATGACAATGGGACATATCGTCGAAATAACATGAACTATTTTAAACCAAGATGAATGCGTTTTATCATGTTATATTTAAACGTATTAAAACCATAATATTTCATTTATGTATATTCATTTTCGAAATATCTATTGATTATATATTGAGTTAGTTATTTTAGTTTTTAAAGTAAATATATGGTTGTACGTAATATTAAATCAAAAATAACAAACATAATTTATCCCATCATTTATAATTATTAAAACATAATCATTGCTGTAGGTGATACATGTAGATGCACTAAATACTATTTAGACATACATTCTATAGATATACTTTATGAATCATATCCAATTATCATTTTATAAAAAAATTCCGGGTAGTTCGAATCAACCTACAATTAAACCTTTTTTAAAGGAAAAAAAACTAATTTGTTAAGTTAAACTTTTAATGCATGGTCCGTCAATGCTTTATTCCTTATGTTATTGATGCTACATATATGTTTTAAACCTCTACTCTTACCATTTATATTCGTTAATTGCAATTGATAACATACACAATCTAATATTAACGATACATCTATGTTTTTATTACAGGCATGTACCTGATTCCCGGTCCAAATGATATTAAGCATACCAACATCCGGTTTTTTGAAAATATATTCAATGCTCGGCTGAACATGAAGAATATGGCATTGTTTGCCGGTATTTATAAATATGATATAAAACTTATTTCGATCTTTTATATTTAAAAGCACAATAAACAAATATGTTCCTCTATTGGGAACCATGAACAAACACATATAGAGAATAAACATCTTATAAAAAGATGATTTTCGTTTCAAACTGCGAAGATATATTGGATTTAAACTTTAGATTGTAAGATTATAGATTATCTTCAATTATATAAATTTAACCTGCTATATCAAGCACTGATTTAATGTTTGCTTTTCTGAGCGCAATTCAAATATGTTATATTTCTATTACCGATGCTTACAAAATCTACATGATGCTAATGTAAGATATGGGTGCATATCTTGTATCTAGCTTTCGTAATACATTCATATCCCATACACATGAACAATGTAGTCATCCAAAACCTCGCGTGTTCGTTATACTAGGGTTACTTATAGATCCAAATAGTTTGTCTATAAAAGTGTTGTAATTGGCTAGAAATCAGACTAAAATGCATCAAAGTGTTATTGCTGCGGAGGCATTGTTTATTTAAGCATATTGCAACGACATCAGCAATTGACCTACGTAACAGTAGTAGCAGGGTGTGATAAACAGGTTGACTGATATTGCTATACACAAAAGTCTTTCAGACATACGAACACCACGGTATCCGCCCTGTGGGGTTGAGGGCGATATTGGAATTTTATTACACTTATAAAGCATTATGCTGGGTATATCACTCAAGCAACATAACCTATAGCACATCATGGCTGTGATGATCCTTATAGTGCTTAACATTGATTCCTAGTAATGAAAAGAAAAATATCAACTTAGCTATTGAAATAAGGATTTCGAAGAAAGCTTCATTTAATTCAACTGAAATTAAAATATGTGCATTCATCAGCTCAAAACGCCAGAGGAAACAGTGACGAGATGTTAAACACCGACAACGAGGTATTAATCAACATAATTATGCTGGCAATTAAGTGTTTTGTAAATGTTAACATACACACAGAAGCTGTATTGATGCGGGAAATCGAGGAGTGATATACATGGTAGCCTTTTATTTTATTTTGAAAAAGATTTCAAGGTATTGCATTCAAGGTTTCACGTAACCAGGTGTTATGTTTATTCATTTTGAGTATATTTTTCCTATTGGTTTAATTATTAATGCAGAATTTTGATTATAAATTTCAATAACGTTTAAATGGAGTGTCAATATTTCACATTTATTCTTCTTATGTATCAAGCAACAACTTGAAAGCAGCTAAATCAAATTCACTTATTGCTTTTATATGTGCTTAAGCAAGAATGACATTTGTAATAAAATTGGTCGTATCCTTGTTATTTTGTTGTTCAATGAACAACGCTATGACATGCATGGATTCTAATTGTAACTTCAGGCTTACAATAAAACAAAGGCGTTCTATGACTTATACTGCAACGAATGGAAACACATATAACGTTCAATGGAATTCAACGGAAGGAAGATTTCAGATAGCAGAAAATTCTTTTCATAAGGGCTACCCGGTTGGACAGTTTGTTAACAACGAGGACGTGATTCATACCGATGGAAACGCCAAAAGTATTTACGTTATTAATGGACAATTTCCAGGACCATCGATTGATGTCATGGAAAATGCCAAGGTAAAGTGTTCACAATAAGTGTACTTATGTAATTTGATATATTAACTTGACGATACTTTTTCCTTTTTATTTACTGTATATTACAAGACGAATCATGTGCAATGCCATATCTTTGACTAGCTTTGGATGATAAACGTAATATATTAAATGAGATTGCAACAAATGTCAACGAATAATTTATGAAAATTCATAGCATATAGTAAGTTATACACACGATTCAATTTGAAAAAAAAAACAGGTACAATCTTTAAATGTAAAAAACCGCAATTGCTTAAAATACATAAATGAATACAACATTAAATGGTCTTATTAAAATGAATATTCAAAAGTGCAAATCATGATATGAAACATAATAAACATACATATGAAATACAATTTTAAGGTAACATTGCATGTGGAGAATCACTTGTACACAGAGGTCACCAGTATTCATATTCACGGAATGCATTTCAGAAATAACGTATGGATGGACGGAGCGGCAGATATTACGCAGGTATTTACACTGTTCTGATTTATTTTATTGCCAGAAAATAGTGTATTTTAGTTATGGTGCAATGGTGATAGTTCCTACATTACAAGTACCAAACTAACTGTACTGTACCGTAGTTGAAATAAAACCCCATCTATTTGCTATTTTTAATCATATAGATTTGCAACTTATCTACACAGGTTAAAGTATATTATAAGTTGGTTATTTTGTATATGAAAGATAAATGGAGGCAATTAAAAATTGAGGAGCATACCTTTAGCTTGAAATTACAGCATATGACTATAAATAACCTATAAATTAGTGTTAGTTGCGAAACAAAAGAAATTTCCATAGCACTCCTTGCGAGATTTACTATAACACGATACTATAGCAATAGCCTCAACCAACCTTAACCAAACATTAGAGGGTATATAATAAATAAATCATAACACAATAATGTGAATTCATACAGGAAAACCAATCACCTTCATTGTAATAAGCACAAATTAATATTTAGATTATTTTCTAAAGTGTGCGATTCGACCCGGCCAAAGTTTTGATTACAAATTCACTGCAAGTCCAGCTGGTACATCATGGTATCATAGTCACGTGAGGAACCAACGAATTGATGGGCTGTCAGGGGCAGTTATCGTCCACCGGCGTGCACCCGATATACCATACTTTGTCGTCACTGTAAGTTATATTTTCAACAACAATTAAATGTGATGAATTTAAGTTTATAAACAATTAAAGTAAATTATACATTATAAATACAAAGTTGAGCATTTATAGTACAAACACCTCACAAAAGACATCGAGCGAAATTAAAAATCCTTGCAAATGATTTTAACGATGCTATATATAATACGAACGTAATTATTGAATGCTAAAATACCAAACACTTCTTAATACTGCATTTAAGGTCCAAGATTGGTTCCATGAAAGTGCAAATTTCATTAGAATTACACATCCATATCACCATTTGAGCAAGGGCTCAGGAGATGCTTTGTCGCATTTCAAGGATATTGATAAATCAATCGATGGAGTTGAACTTTCAAGCATGACCTATGACGCAACATTAATTAATGGACAAGGTCGATCTACTGACGACACTTTGCCTTTAAGTACTCTTAATGTAACGCTTGGGCACAAGTACCGAGTTTGTGTTATAAACGTAGGTGCAGAATACAGTTATGAAGTTTCAGTAGATAAACATCTATTAGACGTTGTTGCAATGGATGGCCAGGATATAGAAACAATAACAGTAGATAGTATAATGTTGAGCCCCGCCGAACGTGTAGATTTTGAGATTGAAATCAAAGAGGATTATCATAAGTACTGGTTCCGAGCAGATACACTTCAGTATTTGCCAGTCTTTAATATGACTAGTCAAGGCGGAAAAGCCATACTTCATGTTGGAGGAGAATCAGTTGGAGATCCGGTGACAACTAAACGTGAATGTGATATCGATAACCCATGCACTGTTCTTGGTTGTCCGTTTGAAGGTTATCCAGCAAGTCATTTTAAAAGCTGTATATCCTTCGACGACATTAATTCACTATACTCCAATGAGTACCTAAATGAGGAATTTGGTATTCTTGAAAAGGACTTTGAAGAGTACTTTCTTAACTGGGGGTTTAACTTCGGTTCATCGGTTAATGGTCGGAGGTTTGCACATCCGACAGCGCCGCTTCACCACAATCAAGACGGCATAATTCATTGTAATGAGACTGAATGTGAGCAGGGCTGCTACTGTACTTATATACTAGATATACCATACAACAGAACCATTCAGATGGTATTCAGCAACCTTAACCATTTCGTCACACATCACAATATACACCTGCATGGACACAACTTTGCAGTGATGAAAGTGGGATTTCCATCATTTAATGAAACAACGGGTCTTCAAATGGATCCTAATACGGACGTCATTTGTAATTCAATAATATGTGCTCATGCTACTTGGACCCATGGGACGGTTGGGCTTAAGAGCCGCAAACCGGTTATCAAGGACACGATAGTTGTTCCAGCAAACGGATACGTTGTTATTCGTTTCAGGTAGAACAATTTTGACACCGTTTTTACAAAATGCATATACATGTTGCTCCTACGAAAACTAACCCAATAACGGTATATAACTCAAAAGCATTCTAAAATGATATCAAATGTCGCATCATCCTTAGAAATTTATCACCTATCATGCATCTAAGCTACACAACCAATTATCAAGTAATCACCTATTACTAATATACTAGCTTTGATGTCTTGTTTGCGTGTCTATTTAAAAGATTTATTGAATATAAATACATATCATATTCTTTATTTGCAAATGTTATGTGTTTTCTTATACAGTAAACCAGATTTATTACCTAGTCTGTTTAATAGCGTTGCATGTGATTAATCAATGTTAAGATCAAACAATCCCGGCTATTGGCTTATGCACTGCCATCAGTCCAGTCATTTTGAAGAAGGCATGGCCATGATACTCAGCGAAGCACCGGGCCACCATCCTCATATCTCCGATGACATACCGAGATGTTCTCATTCTTTCAAGGTATGCTTTTAAGGAAAGCCCATTTTCTCTATTTGGGGTAGCGGATATCAAAAGTCATAATAGACTTTGGCCAATTAAGACGACTCATTTGTTGATATATCTATGACGATTTGTTGAATGTTCTTCAGTCACAGTATTTTTTACACCAACACCTGCTGTTGGAGATTATCAATGATATACTCTGTATGTAGTTATTTGAAATAAACGATATTTTACTTTGAATGGTACAAAATTACATTTGTTAATCTAAACTCCACACAAAAAATAAAATCCTATTGAAAAACCTAGCTTTTTATTAGTTTTTTTTTCTAAATAGTCATAGATATATAATTGAGGTAAACTCAATTCAATAAATATAAGAGTAATATGTAATGTGCTTGTGAAAACCTACCTTTAACAAAATACTCGGTAATTAAACCACTATGTTGATATCGAACAATAACGTAAACGTTTTGCCTCATGCGGCATCATCAATCCATATAATTTGCTTTCCTTAAAAGCACATCATTTCATTCTGAAGACGCAAAACGACATTTCGATGGGTAGAACAAGTACTCGACCAAGCGTGAACAAAGATAACGAGGATGCTCATCATGGTAACTAACAATATATATATTTTACTTAGATAAGGGTTGGTTTTATTCATATATACATAAATTTACATATAAGAGGATGCAATGCAGGTACACAATATTCATAGTTGCAATTTATAATTATTGATTTGATGTTTTATACTGACGTTCTTTTAAAAATCCACAGTCAAAAGACGCATACGTTGATGTCAAAAATACGTGTTTAAAACCTCACATATAAACAACCTTATTATTTTCTACTTCATATTTTGGTATCTTTTATCAATGTTTTTTTTTGACAAATTTTGCCAATATTCATACTATTAATATCTTGTTTGTACTTACAGATTCAGTTGCATTATCCGTAGCAGGGCTTGTTGGACTCGGTGTTGGACTGGTTCTGATTGGCGTTCTATTTAGCTCTCTGCCATTTCTCTTATATTTGTTCAATCTTAATAAAGGAACCAATGTTAAGGTTGACGTCAAATAAGCTGCGTCAGATAAAAACCAGAAAAAAAATGAAATGCGATCTATATACCAGGAATATGTCAAGTTTTCAAGTTTATATAAAAAAAATAACGATTGTGTTTAATCGTCAGTCCACCGTTTCAACCGCCGTTTCAACCGCATGAAAGTATACGTTGCATGTTTTTGCAGATACCCAAACATTATTTAGCTTATCAAGAACTTTTTGACGCGTTAATGGATTGTTAATGGATGTATGAATGAAACTCGTTAAGCCGTAGCATAGAATATATTTTCAAAACAATTTAAGGTTACTTTGGTTATTTAAACAAAACACGAAATAATAAGTAAGGTTTTGTGAATGTTAATAATATTGTATATACCTGTTAAACTCGGATATCCATTAACCTACTGCACATTGTAACATAAGATATAACATCATTCCACATAAGGGACACGTTGTGAATGATCTGGCTAAGAATCAATGAAATATTTTTGACCGTGACTTTATACATCCAGAGATGAAAGTGTCACACGAGTGAGTTACAACAAAAGGTCTATCTCATAATGTTCAAAATATCTTGTGTATGAGTCTATATATGAATCAATGCCATATTTAAAACCAATATGAATCATACGTATAGAAAGACCCACATTTAAAATGCAAATATAGATTACGATATTGTCAATGCGTGTCAAAACGAGCTCTTATTCCTCAGGCTTACAAGAGTGTGTTGCGCTTTATCATGATTATTTTATAAGTAACAGGGCAAAAAACCTCCACCAACGAAATAATTATACCCGTATGGTAGGTCTAGCATTTGTTCAGGCTAGGTGATGTTCCCCCATCACCTTGAGAACACCCCTCGTATTACATTTATGTATTATATCGTAATGACGTAAATTCGAGACTATTGCGAAGCGTCACAATTTATTTAATGCCTTTTGCGACGTCATATTCATTCTTAAATTTCTAAATGGCCTCATACTCATAATATATTAAATTCAACCATGATGTAACGTCATATTCGCGCTACCTGCATTGGACCGTCTAATGTAACATGTTTTAAATTCTAAATGGAATGCACATTTAAATCATGTCTCTGTGGTGTCCATTTTGAAACAATCACGGAATCGCGCTATCGCACAATTTATAATCTAAACCCAGTCGAAGTAATTTACTCCGATTAGTAGAATGACTTGACATTGACCTTGATAAAGCTGTTTGTTGCCACACAACGATACAGTTTCGATGTAACGTATGATGTGGAGATGAGGCATATATTCCACTAACGTCATGCTGATGGCATTTCAAGACAATGACGCATCCCATAACAACTTTTTTTATGACCTTTGGACATCTTCTCAAAATTGTAGTCCTGTTGAATGGTCATTATTATCGATTTGCGAGGCACTGTGGTATATTAACTCTGTTTTACAGGGCAATTTTTAATGGTTTGCGGGCGTCAAATGAAAACAGCGGGCCAAATGTTACATTTGAGCCCGCTAAATTGGGTTTCAAATGAAAACGGCCCGCTTGCTTGTTTCAAATTATATGTCTTCCCCATGAATGTTTAAATTTTTATTTGCAACGGTGTTTCACTTGGCCATTATTTGATATTTGATAAACATTATCTTTAACATTAAAGATGGCTATTCCAAGTTGAAGAATAAGTGGCAAAATACATAAACAAATCTAAAATTTAGAAGGGAAATCGATGGGATTCGAACCTGGGTTGCAAAACATTACAGTTTGCTGTCACGCACCTTAACCACTCGTCCATAGGAATGCTGTTGAATCTGTGCTTTTAAATAACACTTATAATTCAAAAATCAATAATTAGTGAAACAATGCAATATGCTAATGAGATGCCATCGTGTAACCGTATAAGGTACATCGATATTAAAATGAGAATGATTGTGCTCAAGTCTCATTGCAATCAGGAAAAGTAGTCACCGATAAATTCATCAGATATCTTAGTTATTTTGTTCATAAGTAAGATTCATTGTTTTCTTTTTTCGCGAATATTTTTTTAAAGAAATGCAACATTTATACAATAGTACAAACATTGTCAATCTAAAGTTGGTATAAGTCATTTTAAAAGAAAATTGCGTGTACATGAA
>LQRL01103430.1:0-10426 GCA_001703475.1 Hydroides elegans
GTGTGTATGGATACTCGCGATGTTTGTCTGTAAATTCCTAACGCAGCATGTGATCCAGGAGAGGGGCAGCTTTTTTTAGTAACAGATCTTCTTGCTATTCGTTGTGTAAGTTACTTTTTATGTATATGGCTTTGATTTGGATCGGTCTTTGGTAAAATTTCGTTTATATTTCATGAAAGTATTTGCAAAAAAGTTATAAATATGCAGTATACATTATTTATTTATGTCAAGTTAATATTAATAATGTTATAGGTTTTAAACGTGTGCAATCGAGGAATTACAAAAGGGCGCGTGCGGATTCTTTTTTTCTAGACCACGCCTTCAATTGTATCTGTATCTGTAAGATAATTGAATGCGTTTTATGATTTCTATTTTGCCGTACACGTAACCAGTCGACACCGAACGTTACATACATGCAGATAATTAGATATAGTTTGTACTTATTTCACAAATTCGCCGAAAAACGCATATTCACAACGCGTTCATTTATTTAGAGCAAGAGCGCTACCGTTACTCCCCTATTTTACTTGCACCGTTGTTTTCTATCTGTCTGCAGCTGGATTAAGCTAAGGTGAGGCGTCATTGGAACAAACAAGCAAATCACCCACTCGGCAAGATGTCAACGGACGTTGAAAGGACGCCCTACTTTGAGCCCATGTGGACGCGATGTTCTTCCTCGTCACGAACGTACACGTAGAAAGGACATCGCACCAACGTCGCGTCTAAATTGGACGTAAAAATCTTTCTTCAAACGCCGGGACGTAAAAATACGTCGCGTAAAACTTTCATATGGGCCCAACGTATGTTAATTCTCAAAGGCAAGTCCAAAAGCGACGTAAAATAGAGGTGCACCTTGCTAAGTGGGAACATTTATCTTAAACACAGCAAGCAGAGAGCAAGAAATAAACTACCAATCTTTTCTCAAACGAAACGCACATTACTGCTACACATAGCAATAGATATCATTTGACCTTGACCTTATAAGCACAAGCTAAACAACGTAAAGCACCAAACGGATTTTTCGCTCCTGGCTGTTTCTCTGGCTTTAGGTTGTTGCATGGATTGTACTGGGCGTTTCCCCGTCTGGATAAATTCATGTTATATGCTCTTGAAAGGTGTTTCAATAGATCTAGCAAGCAGAAAATATGCATTTTTCGTTAAAAGAAATATATTATTTTCGGTAAGCAATAAAAATGGTTGTGCTTATAAATGATTTCATGAAAAAAAGTAGAAACTGAAAACTGAGATCCAAACAAACTCAATCCTGAAAGTTCAGTTTAGATAATTGGTTGACGTATTTTGTGGCAATGATATGTGAGCTTGGATATCCTACTACTGCAATAAAAGTGAAAATTACAGATATATTTATAGAAAAAAGGATAAAAAACATTGATTTGCGCAAGAATATTTCATAGCATATTGTTTAAAACGTTTCTATATTTCAGAAACGAAAATCTGACATTTGTAGAATAGCAGTATTCTCGTTTTGCGCAGTTATCAAATCGTACAATGGCCGTGATCATATGTTTTGATTGCTAAAAGAAGTTGATATTTTGTTTTAGGATATGAAGTTAAAATTTGGTGATATTAAGGCTCACGCAAGCATTTCCATAGGATTACCTTCTTCCTAAAACAAACTACATATTTACAATGGAATGAATCCTAAGAAAAAAAAAAGAATTGTACCTTTACAAATAAATCCCATTTTACACAAATAAAGAACAAGCAAGTCCCACATGGCTTCCAAAGAAGGTGGGACCCTTTCTTCTGGAGAAGATAATAAAATTTCGGCGGAAAATGACGACTTTGAAATTCTGGATCTAGAGCAGGAACCTCAACGTCGAACGCCATCGATGACCGAACTGGATCGAAGTAGAGATAGTCTCTCTGGATCAACTGAGAAGGCTTTGCATAAAGATTCAGTTTCGGGTATGTATTGTATGTCTGCATACGAATAGCGTATAACTCAAGAACTATGGATATTTTGTTGATTGTCAATGCATCTATATTTTATATTTGTGTACAGAGAATACATGTAAGAATATTTTAAAATAATCATCCGTCTTAATAATAACAGCGCTATATAACGATCTTATATTTTTTTATCATTTTTTCCTTTCCAAACTTGTATGTTTTGTTAATATGATAAGAAACAGTGTCATGTAATTATGAAATTTGAAGCATATTGAAACCTGAGCATTTTTCATGATTCACGTGTATGTTGAATGGCGTTTTGATCCCTTGTTTCGAAAATACATGTACTAGGTTCAACGATTTATATAAGGCACATTTAGCTGACCAAGCGGAATCCCTTCTAATTCCTAAGCATTCTTAATTATAATCAATTCTTTTTTTTTTAGTTTTCATTTATTCATCTATTCATGACCTTCAGTTGTTTTCTTCAATCCCATGAAATTGGCAAAAAAACTCTAATCAACAGGCCAATATATTGTTAATCATGCTTCTGTTTTTATTTTATAATAATTACCATTTTTGACATCAGTGGTATATTATAAACTTATAGTTGTTGGTTCGAGGTAATTGATGTTCAGAAAATTGTTGATAATCATATACTATGTTGGTAGACTGGATTTATTTGACATTTAGAAAAAAATACAATGCATGCATGGTCCTCTCTACTCAAAACAAAACAAAATGTTTGTTGTTTTCTTATTAATCCTTTGAGTCACTTTCCGACTGAACAGGACATCGAGCACCGTCAAAAAGACGGTCTCATAGAAACAATGCTTCGACCAGGCTGACGTAAGATGGATGGATGTTAGGTCGACTTTAGGACACAAAACGGTCCTGAAATCGTTTAGTGGGTTATTACCTGAACATGCCGAAGTCCAAGAGGAGTATATAAAAAAACTGTTCGGAAAAACACGCATCTCAACAATATCCTTGCCTTGATGTCTTAATAAGCAACCATTCAATATATATTTTCAGATTCTTCTCAGATAAAAACTTACCAGGAAACTGATATTGATGAAGCGCCTTTCCCCGATGAACCAGGAACCGTCGGATCTGTCATCGCTGATGAGGGAAAAGCGCCGATGGAATCATCGAAAAAGGGCGTGACTTTCGCCGATGGTGAGTCATGTTTTGCTATTTTATTACTCAATAGTGTGATAAAATGCCAATATACTAAGCTAAACGTTTTCGAAACGCCGAATTGCTAATGTTTTAATATTGCTTTACTTTGCATATATGTTTTATTTGTAATAAGTTTCAGATGATACGTTTGATTAAATAGGTCTTCAAATCGCCGAGATTTTATGAACTTTATATTTCTCTTTTTGATATACCTTCAGACATCTTCACAATTTTATGTTTATTATTTACTAGTGATATTAGGAAATCCTAATAAACAGATCAGTTTTAAAAAATAGCACAGACATAAAACATACGTCTCCAATAATATACATGTATAATTACATATAATAATCACAACTATGGAGTAAAACATGTATTCGTAACCATCCACATCTTTGTACTCTGCTGTAACCTTCTATGATGTATCTACTGCTTTAAATTGACATTCAATCTATTTCTATTACACAGAAAAAGAAGAAGATATGAGTCAGAGCACCGCAGCTGCAGATGAGAATAAAAATGCGGCTGAGGAGAATCCTGATTTTTCACCTAAGATTGATCCAGATTTTTCACCCATCACCACAACTGTGCAGCGATTTCAGTGTATCTCTCCGCCCAATAATCCGGCGGCGTCGGAATTGGCACAAGATATGGACTTTGTCGTAATCGAACCAGAAAGTAGCAATAGTGAGGAAACTGCAGCTTCTTCCTCGCCTGGCAGTTTGGAGAGTAGTTCGGAAAGTTTCGTTCAAGTTGCAAATGAACTTTCGTTAAACAAAACTGGAGAATTTAAGGATAATAATCAGGTAGATAGTGCTGTCCAAAAGGATACAATTTCGTCTCCAGGCATCGTGGCTGATCCAGGTCAGGCTGCGAAAGAGAGTGACAATTTGGAAAACGAAATTGAACATGACGAAAATGTAGAAATCGAAAGTGAAAGTGGGAATTTCCAGGATTGGAGCGATGACTCAGCATCCAACACTTCAACAGATGGTAGTGACAGTGGCGATTATGACACAATGGAAGAACCTGGCCCAGATAGTACAAGCGCATCCGCAAAACAACCACAGTTGAAACATATGTTGTCTGTAGTACCGGAGGAAGATATTGTTGAAACGGGTAATGCACCGGAAGTCGACAAAGGTCAAGTTCCAAAGAATCAAGGTCATGCAAATACAGACCATGATCTATACAAAGTCGACGAAGGTCAAATTGGAGGTCGCTTTTCCTTAAACGAAGGCGGAATGAATTTTCCGACTAAAGCCGCAGAGGAAGATGTTGAATTGGATGATTATAGAGTTGTTATGACATCTAATTTGGAATTCGGGTCGGATTCGGAGATCTATGCAACCGATTCAACGGATTCGGGCAGTGCGGATACAGCTAAACAGGTCGAAATAAACAAACCCAAAGTCAATCCTGATCAGACAAAGAATGCAGAAACGCTAGCTGAACATAAAGCTCAGGTTGAGAAAATGCCGCTAGAGGGGCCGATTTCAAAAACGCAACCTTTTCAATTGCCTGTCATTAAAACGATTCGCGTAAAACCGAAGATACCAGGTGCGCTCATAGCACCAACTGAAACTCGTTCAACAGGATCAAAAGTCGAAGATATATCTATGGAGAAACTATCTGAAGAAAGTGTTAATGTATCTGAACCTAAAGAATCACTGAAGTCAGAAGCCCATGATGAATCAGAGGACAAATATGCGAACGTCCCAAATACTAAACCTATCAAGAAAGAGGATCCGGATATAAACATCAACGTTATCGACAATTGCATCAAGACACACGACCATCTCATTGATTCGTCTTGTTCTGATACTCCGTCAACAGCTGAGAACCACGGTACCTCACTAGAAAAAGCCGAGGCACTCGATGGTGTCCAGTTGATAATAAAGGAAACCGAATGCCCCGAAGCACCATCGATATCAGTTGAGTCTCCAAACACCGATGTGTCTGACTCAAACAGACTGGCAGTAGAACCAAAAGAAGGAGTGATATATATAGAAAGGGAGAACATCGATGGAATGGATAGACAGGCGCTTGAATCAGTAGAAGGTTTAGATCAGAAGGTGGGATCAGAAGATGGATTGATAGACAGGGCAACGGAGGAAGTGGATGCACTGAGTGAACGGTCGTATAGCACTGCAGACTGGGATGATGCTCTGAGTGAGAAATCGACAGAGGAGATATTGAGTGAAGCCGTCGATACTTTGAAGGTGAGATTAACACTTTTCAATGTTTTCTTTGTTTCCAATCACTTTGTTATATCTTATCTTATTCATTTGTTTTACAGATGGTCACAATAGTCCCGCTTCTTGGTAATATACAAAACTTAGATATTGACTGAAATAAATGTTTGTTATATACGTTTTTAATAACAGATGCATACATACTTTGGGCCAGAGTTACCTAAGACATTGCAAAGAAAAAAACATGCTACTAGCATTAACCTTTTAAGTAGGGATCTATATAATAAGGATAAACAGTCGCGCGCATTACTAACTTCTCGTGGTAAACGCTAAAGAATTCGCTAAAGGCTAAACGTTAAACGCTAAACGCTAAACCATAGCCACCCACAGGTGTGAAGGGGGTATAAAGGCCATCATTATTAGTGCTTATCTTATTCTCTTATATGTCCTTTCATCAAACGCTAAACGCTAAACATTAAACGCTAAACGTTAAACGCTGAACGTTATATGCTATATTCTGATCTTGCAAACCCTTAAACGTTAAACGCTAAACGTTAGAGACATCGAGAAGTTAGGACCGTCGCCACTGTATTTGCAGTGAAAACAAATTAAGAAAATAGGCCTATACATTGAAGCAAGCATTATTCTTTCTAAAACATGTTTACTGCAAATCCAGCTATTTTATTCTAACTCCGTGCATATACAGTGTAGTGTCAATCTCCTCAGAACAAATGCCCGACGGCTACATGTTTATAAACAGAGTAAAAGGAGGAAATCTCGGTTCATTTACGCCCAACTTATGCCAGTGGGCTGTATCATAATCTGGACGGCGGGAGATAAGATAAACGAACTGAACAGAATGCGTAAGCTACCCATGTCTGACCTTTATCGGGAATCTGAATTCGTTGTTTTCTTGCAAAGGATTGGATGGATAAAGCTACATGCAAATGCAAAGCTCCATTAAATAAGGTCCCCTCATAACATTTCTCAAAAATTTGTAACATTGTGTCAAAAGAACACCTCATGAGATGTTTCCATAAAAAAGTGGTCCTCAGCCGAACCCAACTGACTTAAAAACTGGCAAAACTTATAATAATTAAATCTTGATTTTAGCGATAAAAAATATGTTCATTCCTTCAACGTTGTTTCAACTATTGCAAACCGGCTTCGATCTGCTTTTGATAGACGTTATTAAAGTTGAAATTCTTTTTCGCATTAAATCAACTCGTTCGATACTGTCATTGCAATAAATGTATCAACAAGTATATTTTCTGCATCTCAGCTATCATAACTTTTTGGCAGCCACCGCTTTAAATTTGAAACTTGCACTGATTAGCATTTAAACTATATCACAACATATGACATAACGGACAGATTAAAAACCGCCTATAATTGTTCCATATAAGCTTTGCCGCGTGGCTGTATACCATTAATTACAAAACAAATATATTTCAACACATAAACATAAGATTTCCCGAGGCAAATTTGGCAGTTACACCAGCACAGTTTGCTAGATTTCTAATTCGTATAGGCTGTGTTTCGTAACATCCGCATATTAATCGATGAGATTAAAGTGACTATGAAATTGCTCTTTTATTGTCACAATGTGTCGGCACAAACCACAAAACCGTGAACTGTGATATCAACTATCATATTTATATATTAATCTATTTTAGAAAAAGCAAATGTTTTCTCTTCGAAATAAACATTTGGCTGCTTCGCGATTGAGCACACGAGAGCAGAGATTATAGTGACAGTTAAATTGTTCTTTTATTGGTACTATGTGTCGATACAAAAAAAAACATGAACTGTCAAATTAAATTAATATCTTATTTTAAAAAGCGAAGCATTTTTTCTGGCAAATAAACATTTTGGCTGTGTTTTGACTGTAGATTTACACTCACAAATGCAGTATACTTGCTTATGTATCTTCTTACAAACACATAAATATTGCAGCATGGCCATATGGGCATGATATTGGATCTGACTCAAAATACGTGCAGTGTTGCTTTCCAGACATTGCACGAACGGTTAACAAAAACATCCATCATTTGGTTCCTTGCACGAACAAATTTTCACAAAAACGTGTTTCACATTTTGCGGATAATAACGATAATGTCGAATAACATGTTTTGTTCTTCAAAAGTGATTATATGAGCTCGTCAGGATATATGATTTTAACCAAAATGTGTATTTGTGAATAGGATAGTGCTTAGTTATAAATTCATACGGATAAAACATGATGTCTCAAACAATGGATGCTACATCAACTGATTCTGAGGTTTGCAAGAGGCCAATATACCCGGATTTGTTTCGACTAAATTTGCTACAGTATTAATATTTTCCATGTAAACAGTTACGAATAAACATGTAGGCATGGCGCGAATTCGGATGCATAAATGTGCTACTGTTATATTATAACATATGTTTTAATTCAATAGCAAATAACAATAAATTACCGTATTTTCCTTCTCCATTCATATTATATCTAGGATCTCATTATTGAAAATGTACTCATATCTTACATCAAAGTGATATTTTCACAATGTTCGCATGTGTGTCATTTACAGGAAAGAAATAAAAGGGCATACGGTTTCAGATTTTGTTATTTCTTCCCATTATACTCCTCTATCTCTAGCCAACCTAGAGCAGATAAAGGGATCTTGTGTAAAATATTACAAGTTGAATATTTCTTAATTACCAATAATGTAGACGATTAATCTATAAATGGTTATCTGATTATTCATAATGAAATTCAATAAAATATCAAAAAGGTCTCTGAAACCAGAAATTAGTTTCATAACATTTCCAAGCCAGCCGTGATTTAGACTTCTACTCGTGCACAACTTTAATGAGGAATAGGTGCTCTTTATTTAAGATATATACTTAGCAAGTATCACCATATATACAAAATGTGTTTCCAGCTGGTGTGGAGACTTTGAGGAAATTCTTTCAACCTTGGGGATTTTAGCAGTTTTAGAGACGCCCTTTTTTTGATAATTATTACTAAAATAATGAACACCTTTTCACAAAAGGTAATGTTCAAAAAGAATTATTTGGTTTTTGATCGTATTAGTAGAATTATTTAAGGAAATTTAACAACTTTAAAAATGTGTCTTGGGGTGCACTTTGATATTCGAAGCATACAATACCGGTAATCATTTCACAAAACATGTCGATTTTATAAATGATATACACCCTACAATATTTATCCTTGGCGCTATGACATCATTGTTCGTAAATACCTGATCCTGTGACGTTTCCGACCTAGATTTATTTCCGTCCATCCACAAATGTCCGACATTATTCTTCTCTAGAATGTAAAATGTGGCCATCGTATGTGTTAATAGTTCTTTGTGTCCGTGTCAGGACCAAGGATGGATAAATCATTGAGTCATAATCCATATGATCCCGGACAAAAATACGTTGGACAACTCATAAAATTCTACTCATTTAAACAACACAATAAGGTTAAAAGTGTTTAAGTTATTCTTCTGAAACTTACTTGTTGGACGCGAAGCAGTAAAATCTTGCTCTTTTTTAAGTTTCTCTTTTCATGATTCGTTAAATTGTGTTATTTGATACATACGTTTATAGATTTTGTTTATGTGATTATTGGATGTTTAGACATACCAATAAAAGCCCCAAACAAATGATAACTTTGTCTAGTATAACAGGAGCCTTTGTGTTTGCGTTTGAGCAATTTTCGTTTTTAGAAATATACATTTGTATGTACAACGTTTTCCTTAGTCCTTAGCATGATGTCTTGGAAATCCATTTCCCAATAATTTTAAATGAAATAAGAGCTACAAAAATTGTAGTTGCATTCACAAATGCAAAGAAGTTTTACCTTTTTTTTTCGTTGATAAAATGCATTTGCTCATTAGTTACATTTCAATTTATATTCATGTTTTCTTTTCCGTTTGCAGGGCGGTCAAGAATCGCGCTTTGAAGTCTCACGTGGCCGACGCCGGAAGAAGAAAGATCGCGACGGAAGTGACGCCGAAAACCGACGCGCGCGATCGGGAAGCGCTAAGCGCCATTACGACTGGAACTCGTCGCATTTCTTTCCGGATATCCACGGTCCCGGCGAGTTCGAGGGGCTATCGCCGTTGCCAAAAACACCCGAGAAGCGCCGAAGTCGCTATAATGATTTTATCGAAGAGGAGTGGGTGCGCGATCAGATTCGTGATCAGTTGGAGATTGAGTTGAGGAAACAGCAAGAGGAGTTGAATAAGCAGTTGAAAGAGCAGCAGCAGAGTCGATTGGATGACATTCAGAAAAGTCAAGGTCAAGATCAGAAAGGTCAAAGTCAAGGGGACATATCAGTTACCCAATTATCATCTTCCTCTTCGAATCGATCCCAAATGCAACAACATGTCAGTTCGAAGCTGAGCGGATCAGTGGAGCAACATGACATCTCAAACGAAATAATGAAACGTGAAGCCTCACCTACATATAAATCCCAAACCTACTCTCAACAACCACGAGATCCCCAGCGGCTTAATGACGAATGCGTTACCATGGCAACCAAAGAGCATAGCAACGGGAGACGCATGCAAAACATACTGACACAAGATGGATCCAGAACAACCCTGGAGAAAACACAACTCTCCACTGTTGATATGAAAAACAGGGATGCAGAAATGAGAAAAAATGCACAGAGTCAAGAAAAATCTGAGAATCAGCGTGCCGTGAGCGATAAAAGCAGACCATTCGGGCCGGATATCATTCATCCTTCTGCTGCAGGTGAAAATGCGGTGAGTGATTTACTCGTTTTATCATTACGATCAGGCATTTTAGATACCTCGAAGGTCCCGATATACGTTTTTATTAGCATCTTCCAGTTTTTTTGCTCGTTTATTTGTGTTAGAATATTCATTTTAGAGAAAAATCTTGTAGAAATAGCGTTTCTCGGTTTCAAATATGAGGTCAACATTTTCGAAAATAATACAAACCGTTTTTTGTCACCAACATTCCAGTTGCATTCCCTTTTTTACATAGTGTAACAAAGAACTATGCGCTGTGGTTTATGTTCAGCCGTTCAGCGTTATGTTCAGCCGATTTCATTTCAATGACTCATTTGACTTTTGAGTTGTTTTGAAAAAAAAAAAAAAAAAAAAAAAAAAAAAAAA
>LQRL01103430.1:21733-36456 GCA_001703475.1 Hydroides elegans
ATCAAAAGTTACAAAACGCCATACCAAGACATTATTCATTGAAAAGTTAAATCATTAAATAAAAAGTTAAAGAATCAATTTTTGTTGTGAAAAATGTACAGAATTTCCTCATGATAAATCCATGAAGCATCGTATCAAAATTATTTTAAAGTTTTACTATTGTATAAACAATTTATCTCCAAATCACAAAAATAATGGATAATAACCAAAAACATTGGAAAGTGCGATCACGATCGGGCAAATGGGATTTTTGTGTTGTAGAAATTTATTTTGACCTTAAACATTTTATAAACTAATGGAAGAATGGTTAGTACATCTCGAAAAATCACTATAATCTATAGCAACCATATAAACATTCATTTAATAATGTAATTAGATTACCTAAATCAGCTTTGTAGTGGTATGGCGTTTTGTGATTTTTGATTTTGACCCCTATGTGCTTTAGGTGAATAATTAAGATATCAAGTGTTGTTCAATTGGTCTGAAAAATTCATAAAGTATTAACAATATACTGGACTATCATAATCTTTTTGTTTCAAAATCATATATCTTCTCATAAAATTTTTGAGAAATGTTTAAAAAAATATAAGCAATTTTTGACTTTCAGTATATTAAAAACGTGCCATCTGTTTAGACAGCTTTTACTGTTGTACTGTTATTCTAATCTCTTTTAAAAATAGTCTTTACAAATACTCAAACCCTATTTTGCTTGCACATCAAATTCACATCACAATGAATATGTTTTTTTATCTCACAGAGCGATCCGGCTCATCACGGCGAAACCTCGACGCCAGGTCCCTTATTTTAGAAGAAAAGAAAAAGTTCGAAGAATACAAAAGGTATGTTACTTTGCCAATTCTATGGACATGTCGTGATCCATGTCGCAGTTAGAAGTGTCGGCCTGTTCCGTCCGGGCTCGAGTGAAATTTAATGCGAGTGCTGCGTAATTCATATAAATAATAATTTATTTAATATCGCTGTATTTACAATATTTCGTAGCGACCGCTGAATATTTCACTTGAGACTGACAACACTGTTGATTAATCATTAAAACAAAATTGAGCATGGCAAACAATTACATTGTAAAAAATCTAAATGTACATTTAAAAAATTGGTTGGTTTCTAGTTCTCAAAAGACAGTCAATGAATGCAAGTTCAACTCATTAAAAATATCATCAACTCTTTTCTCCAATATGTCCTGAAATCTCAATGCACTGAAATCATCCTCATAGCTTTGCAAAACTCTCCTGCATTTTTCCACGCGTTTCGTCTGCTTAAATCTGACGCTATTATCAGTGTATCCTTGAGCACAACTTCTCCTATAATGATGTATCGCTGCGATTCTTGACGAAACATTTATTGAGACGCTAGCATTCGTGATAGGCGTGAAACAGCCATGATTATAACCTAGGCTACAGTATTGTGACGTCACAATCGCTTTTGGATGTCCTCCTAGTAACCGTGCATGCTTTGTATACCTGGATGTGATTAGGCGAGTTGATTTGTTTTGCGTTGGCGGAAAATCTAAATAGAAATGTTTCGAATAAAAATTAAATGCTGCGATACTATTCTTCTTTTCCGATTTGACAACATAATCAATGAGTGCCAAGAAATCGTTATGCGCCTTAGGAATTAACATTTCATCCATGTCAATTATGAGCATGTACTTGTGTTTATGATTGTGACGTAACAAACAGTCGTTAACGACAGCGCGCGCAGTTGCCTGGACAACGTCATACTCATCTCCTACGTTGTCTATAGCAACAGGTGGTGCCAGTTGCCTAAGTGATAACCTTCCATTATCTCTATAATGATCCCAAACGGTCTGCATGATTGGATTAGCTGTAAGAGATACGTTGTATAAATAAATCTTCGCAGCTCCCATCAGTAGGTGAAACTCGATCCATTCTATGGTTGCTATGGTTTCCTCTTCCCGCATTGTTCCATACAAAGGAGGAACGCAAATGGCAATGCTTTCGTTAACAATATGTGACCTTTCGGGGTACACGATTACTAATCTATTGGATGCGTCACATTTATTAAACGAAAGAGACACTGAATGAGGATGGTTAGTTTGCAATACGGGGCATACTATGCAATATTGCCTAGCAACAAAGCCGTCCATTTTGAATGGCCATTTTGTCATATCGATGTAATCCAAAACCGGTGCCACATACTCGGATCTTGGTTTAGACCAATATACACAATATAATTCTGTTTCTGGCGCTTTGCCAAGCAAATTTGATGAAGATATCACGAGTAGTCGCACAACTGGTGGAAAATCTGGATTTCTATCATCGTAGAAAGCGGAACTCAGCAGATAAAGAACGAGTGAGTTAGTAGCTGTAAAATCCCCGTGGATCGACTGCCATTTATATGCGTAGGAACTTTCTTCTGGTTTTGGCACTGAACCATGTTCGAGTAGATGAAACTCTGTGCATTTATCACAGACTGAATATTCATTAACCTGGATCTTCCCATGTCCTGCTTTGTTGCAATATAGGTTAACATCAAAGAAACGTTGCAGGATGGAGCCAGATGTAGGTCTTGTTTTGTTCCGCGTTCTGATGTTGGTGTTTGAAGCATTTGTTTGAAATATGGGCGGAGGTTTTTCTAATGAGGTCTCAAAAGTGATATTATTTGAGTCTTGAAGGTTGTCTATTTTCGTAAGTAAATGTTGATTTTCCTTATTCTTTCCATATGATACATCGGAAAGTGGAATATGTGAGTCGCTAGTTAAATTCACGCTTTGATTCACTTCAAGATTCGGAAATCTATAAATATCAGTTGTAGAATTCTTTATGGTTGGTTCGAGTGTTCTCCATTCGAAATGTACCTCTGCAACCTTAGGAAATCGTGATGGTAAGTGTTTTAACCGGTAAATTAACAGGTTTGCAACACAAATAAAAACTATTAGTAATAACATTCTGTAAATTCCACTGCAGACTCTTATCCGTTTGCTAATTTTTGACATGCTTAGCCGGTGGCCAGTGAGATAAAAATATACTGTTGCTTAATCTATATGAGTCAATTAAAGGTTCCTATCCACTAAGTGATTTATAAATATATCCAATGTAAAGCATAAGTCAGACATGCGATTTTAAATCGGCGATCGATCGCCGATCGATCGGCGATTTAAAATCGTAGTTGCAGACAGCCACCGACTTGGTATGTCACATATGCGATTTTGCTTGCGATTGTCTTGCGATTCCTTAAATAATCTGATATAAATGAAAAAAAAACGATTTCAAATTGTTTAAAAGTGTCTATGACAATAGCTATGCTTGTTACGTTAAATTATCATTAACGTCTATAAAATTAATATATAAAATGCATAATCATAAGCGCATATCAAACATGCTTATAATCATAAAATAATATACATTTGATTTTTTGAAAGAATTAACCGGTTGTACCAAGCTTTTCCGATATCCCACGTAAAGCATTTCCCTGTCGGTAATTTTTTTAGAAAAGCTGTTTAACCCCGGGTCTTATAAAGCAGATACAGGTTTTCAAAACTCGATCAATTCTTCCTCTCTTGAAGACGTCAACACAGAAGCTATGATATTTATCTTAAATATTTTATTTTTTTTTCTAAGAAACACGTGTAGGAATTAAATAAAACATGACACAAAATAGATTTATAAGTCATAAATATTTCATTTCGTGTTTTATTTAATTCCTACATAAATTGTTAATGCTTCGACGCAATAAATAACCTTATAGTAAAATACACAACAATAGCGTATTTGCAATCATCGTAATAATGACATTATCATCATAATTGGTTACGCATAGTGACAAATCAATAAAACAGCAAGACACTTAAATTAACTCATGTATCTGATTCTAAAATAAACATATTCCACAAAATATATCACCAACATTGTGAAAGTTTCTTCAACAGCATAGATAACCTTTGAAGTGCTTGCGATGCCGACTTCTGCGATCCAACATGTTGGATCGCAGGAAATTGAATCGCCGACGATCGCCGACTGTCGGCGATGCGTCGCAAGGTATGTCACACTTCTACGATTATCCTACGATTTAAGATCGGCGATCGATCGGCGATGGAAAATCGCATGTCTGACATATACTTAAGGTGTTCCTTTTAGCGAAATCCATTAAACCGATGAGTCAGAATAGATGCATTTAGATATACCGACAAGTCGTTGCTGCAATTGATTAAGGTACAAATCGTGGGAAGCAAAGTTAGTTTTCAAAGACAAAGAGTTGATATACATTACTGTTTACATAGACCAAGAACCTTTTATATATATTTTTTTCATTTCGAGGATTATGTGATTTTGTGTCCGAGATTTAGTTGCGTTGGCGTTAAATGGCTTCCAGATATTTTTTTTCAAAAAACGATGATTTTCTTTTCAAAGGTAGGGACAACCAGAACATACATTTTCAATGAAAAGTTAAATAACGAAATACACATATATAGTCTCTAAGAGAATTCACCTTTTGTAAAAACCAGCAATTACATCTGTTACAGTTTTATTGGCCCGATTGATCTCAGCAATTGAGCGATTAACGAAATTCAATAGCGACGCTAATGCCTTAGAACCTTGACTGTGCCTTTTTATCGTTTCTTGTTTCTCATTGAAGAAAATGCGATAGAAATCTTGTTGGCTTGTTCTTAGCCTTAGCAGATCTTTATCTTAATCGGAAACAATCCAGGGACAAAACGCCTTTAGGCGGCGTTCAGGACTTTGAGCGAATAGTGAGCAAATAGTATTGGCTGCCAATAAAAGGTATTCGCTACATTAAAATCCTCTAAATTTCTTTTTACCGTTCATGAACGAGCAAACAGTAGCAAACACCAGCAAATTATTTGCTTTTGTAGTAGCAAACTATTGGCCCTAAATCCATGTTTTTAAATACTGAAGCGAATGGGCTAGCGAATAGCCAGTACAACAGCATGCGATCCTTCGAATACTCACATATCCTAGGTATTTGACAATGATATCTACCGTTGCTTCCGCATTTTCTTTAAGCTTTTAACAATTTTTGCTACGTCTGCTTATGAACTTAAAAAAAAATCAATCTCACAATTGAAGTTTTCGGTTCGTAAGCCCTTTTATGTATTGTATACCAAGTTCACAGTTACCGTTTATGATAACGTGCGCAAGAATAATGCGACAAAAAGTTCTATTGAGAAATAAAAATAAAGTTGAAATAAGTCCATAATAAAACTTTTTTTGTGAATACATATCTGTATCAATATTTTGATATGAGAAATAACATTATTCCTTAGAGGATCAATATATAATTTGCAATAAATGTAAATGAGAGATACTTAACCTTATATACTTGTTTAGATGTAGAATTTTATCAATTGGCAGCGAGTTTGCTACTGTTCTGAACGTAGGAGCAAATACATATTGGCTATATATTGGCCGCAAATCATTGGCCGCCAATATTTGCTTCAAAGTCCTGAACGGGGCCTTACTCATTCTTTTCAAGGGCGAGTGCTATTTTTATATTTAGGTCTTGTTTATGTATATACAGTGTTACAGAATTGTGTATATTTATTTTCTAATTTGAGTATCTTTTTCAGTAAACGCTTGAATAATTTTGAAACAGAAAACGATTGCAAAATAAATGCAGCCTGGCCTAAGTCATGACTACAAATAAAACGAAATAACAATTTATTTTGTGTATCATTTGATCTCAATTTCGGCATTTCACTGATTTATTGTGAATCGCTTGTGCATACTTTTGGTAGGTAAGGAAATGGCAAACCAATACGTAAAGTGTAAAGTCCAGAAATGTATTCAATTTTAATTGTATTTCATGGCTAATGTGTCACGGGGTACTCATAATATGTTACCATGTCCCCATGCATGCTTTAAATGTTGCAAGTAGAAGTGCACACGTTTTCAATCATTTTGAATCGCAGAGACTTCGTTCGTCGTCAATCGTCAAAGGAATCGAGCGGTGAAGAACTCGAATCGAGTAGTGAATGTCGATCTCCTACCCAGTGAGTAGGATCTTTAACAAAAAAAGTAGAATAATGTTGCACGTTTATATGTTAAATGGTAAATGTTATCGTCGAAAACATAACCAGTTTGAATTTCCAGTTTTAATGCTTAGAAAAGTGACACGCGTTGAATGTTTCATCAATGTGTTTAAAAGTTTACAAAAATAGGTTTGCTTATGTTAGATATATTCGTTTAACTAAGATATTATTTAGCAATTATATAATGCAAAGTTATGTTTTGTTGACACCTTATAACTATCCATACTATGCGGAAAAAAAACGAATTGTGCGGAAATACAAAGCCTGGACGCGGCGATCGCACCTTCCCTTCCCCCAGTTCCACCTTTATATATCATAGCAAAAATATATTGGCACCCCGTTCAGGCTCTTATATATTCTTAATTGGTGCCCTAGTTCAACATTTTTTACCCCGGTCTTGACTTCATTAAATCATATTTAACATCTATTTCTAAACAGAAAACGTGAGATTCCCCCCGATGAATACGAATACGTTCTCCGCAAGATTCATCCGACGTCACGACAAGGCGTCGTGCCGAGCGACCAAGCCATCGGGGCTTCATCTACTGGTCGGCAGAGAACGAAGAGCGAAGGGGCGCACAGACGAGCAGGTAAAGTTTCGCATCAGATTGGTTATCATAAGAGTAAATGCAGTTGTCTCCCCGTTTGGCTGTCTCATGGTATATACAAAATATATTGAGTTGTAAATAAACTACTTAATAAATGTCGTTTGATTTTAGCTTAGCAGTTCCATTTGTGGTAAACACTCACATATACAAAACTGCTGAGCAACAATATGTATAAGTTCATTGATATGAAACCAAAAATGAACCCCTTATCTATACACATCTTTCTTACCATTTTGTTATTCTTGACGCTGTGAAAATTTCGGTTCGAAAATGTTCTATGATCAGACCTTAAAGCAGTTTTCTATCAACTTTGCTCATCGCTCTTTTGGTTTATGGGTCAATCTGCAATTAACAAAATTGGCATAATGAGTAAATGCGCCTCGCTGCCGAAAAACACACGCCATAGAAATTACCGTAAAGCACATGTTTAAATAATCAGTGCACGTAATTTTCACGTCAAAACAATGTAAAATTAGTTGAAGGTTGCCAGCTGTGCTTTTACTGCACACAGAAAAGTTGTCGATTTACAGCAGATTTGGACTGGTTATATATATTACCTTTATATTAATAAAATGTGTTCAAAAATAAAACACATACTGTTAAAGTAACTCAAGCGCACATGAATGTTACAACATAATAAATTGAAACTCTATTGCAAATGCAAACTGCAAATGGCATACTAAAACTGTTTTAATATAGGTCTATTCCCTCCGCGTCATTATAAATTACAAATGAGTAAAAACAATGCCTGCAACATATCACGGCTATTTGTGTCAAGGTTTTGCTTACCATATTACATGCAGCATACTTACACAGATTCTTAATAGAATATACAGTAGTATTCAGGAATATTGCAAAAGAATTTTCGAAAAATCGATCGTTTAAAAAGCTGTCGCATGTATGTGATTCACAGATTTTAAGATAAAATTGAAAGACGAGTTACCAAATCCGATAGATTTTGCAATATTGCACAAATACTGAATCGGATATGAATGTTAATTCATACAGTTACAGTACTGAAATTAAGCGATTCAAATATATTTTGGTTTTAAAAGAGAGTGTATATTTTCTTTTTGTGGATGTTTTATTCAAATAATGTATCTGAATCTGTAGACGCGTATCATATCAAAGACCCAATGTTATTAAATGAAACAATGCCTTCGAGCAGATACACATGTTGTTCCATTTAACATTTTACACTGAAATGTTCGATATATCATGGATATTTTGATTCTCAATGTTATAGTTAGCAGGAAAACACAAAAGATCAACAACAAATTCAACAATAACATGCGAAACTGGATAAACTAAATAACATTAAATTTAGCAATGACTACAAGATGCGAATGTGTTTCTTTTGTGCTGTTTTAGATGAGATGTCACCACGAGGTGATGGAAGGGACCAAATACCGGAGTTTATGATGGAACCGCAAAACAAAGGTAAAATCCCTTTATTTCTGATTTTAATATTGCGCAAATATATGTATATTGAAAACATGTCATGGTGACATGGAGAGTGTTACGTCTCCAAATATAGCTTGCTTAAACCCAAACCGGCGCAGAGCATATCCATGTATTTACATTTAATTGTAATATTGTAGAATGTTGTTTGCAATAAACAACTATACTAAGGTTTAATTAGCAGCACTAAATATTGTGAAACTTGCTAAACATGTTGTACATATTTTCAAAAGATCTTAATAATCACCTCTTTGTTATATGCAGTATAATACAAGTATGCTATACATATGTACCTTTTTATATTTAAGGCAAATATCTGGACAAGAAGAAATATTTCCAGGGCCAATACGAAGGATCCTACTGGCTCGACTCGGAAACCTATCTCCAGAAACAACAAGAAAAACTCAAACAACGCCACAGCAGCGGGGATTTCGACGACAAGTTGTCACCAAGGGCAACCGGGGGATATCCTGACTCCGTTTTCCATGACAACCCGAATGTTGTCAACTACCCGAACCTGACCGGAGATCCATCGCGGGGAAGGGAACAGCTCCCGGGTAATTTGAATATCTCCGGTCACGTACAAGCGCGGGATTCGCCTCGTGAACATAACCGACAATACAGGGATGGCCACATGCAAAGAGAACATGTACAACCAAAACAAGAACCCAATCTGAATCAGGGTTATCCCCATATAAACCAAAATGATGTGTATCGACAAAGCCAACCGGATAGTCGTTCAACTCGTGACCATAGAAGTGATCACCATGGTAATAAAAAGTCGCGAAATCAACCGAAACAGAAAGAACATAGGGACGATATGGCTCACATACCGTATGAACAGTATGATTATGAAAACCAACGCGGAGTCAATAACGTTCGCATGCATGCCGACTTCGATCACACCCCTCCCGCCAAAGTCGACGCGAATCCAGAAATATTCCCGCGCTTTCAACCGCGTTACGGTAGCTTACCGCGCGACCATGGTAGCCGGGCGAGCGCGTTTGAACAATACTCAAGGCCCGATCCTAATACGCGACAATATACACACCATTCTGTAAGCCCTAATCGCTCAGCATACCAACCCAGTCAATACCCACAGCATCCGGAAGCGTCCATAGCAACGGATCCAGGCCGTGGTCGTCAAGGAAGCGGTCCGTATCAAAGCAACGATTACCGAGGGAGAAAGGCGCCGCCGAAACCGCTGCGGTCAGCTCTAAAATCGCGTTCGTTGACGCATATAGATCATGACGAATCAGATGTATGCCGTGAGCAGTTCGATTATCACCCTGAGCGGGTACAGGAAACCGCCAAGGGATCCATCCCGCCGACGCCGTATACCCGCATGGATTACAGCCCGCAATATCGGGTTGCCCCGGACAACATTTCACCGCGCGATGCCCGCAATGATAACAAACAACCGCACCATATTTACAATAGTGCATACCAACCCGAATCGCCGAATCAACGTCCCCATGATCAACATCATCGCCACCCGGATATAATACCTTATGGCAACACGTACCAAAGTGGCGGTGGACCCCAAACTGATACCAACCTAGATGATCTTCCCCCACCGCCCCCTGAGCTACTAGAACCACACTACTCAACTCTAGATCCCTATCAAAATCGGGATCGCTCCCCACGTGATCACGGGAACCGACGGGATCAGAATTCTCCCTATTTTGATCCGGAATGGGCTTATGCACGGAGACAGCAACAGGTGGCGCAACCGGCGGAGGGGATGAGACAGGATCCGAGTGATTTCGATCGATACACTTGGAGTGCGCCGCCCGTTATGCATCCGAGGTAATGTGTTTGTTTTAATATTAAGATAAATGGTCTATAACTAATAATGTGTGAATGTACTGAAACGGCTATATATTTTAACGTCAATTGGTATGAACTATAAAATACGCCTTGAAAACATGATGCTATCTATTCATTGAAAAGAAGAATATTATGAACTTTTGTAAAAAAGACATACATGTAGCTGCATTCTAGCCCATGCGTAAGCAAAGAAGTGTAACTATAAGTTCCTTGAAACACATTAACGCACAGGTACTGTCCTCACATTTTGGATGTCTAATATATCTTTTGAATATCCCTTTTCTTATATCCCAGTCAAGACCCGTACCACCAGAACCGCAACCCATACGACATGTATCGAATGGACGACAGACCCACCCACTCACCCTACCATACACAACCAGCACCAACCGACTCTACCTACTCCCCTGTATCCAGAACAAGACTCCAGCAACCACCTGAACAACCTCTTAGCGCCTATCAACCATTGCGAGACCGCAGTCCGTATCAATTCGATGATCGCGCCGAATATGGACCGGATCAACCAAGAACGGCACAAACCGGTCCTCAAAACCATCATCAACCGAGGGGTGACAATAATTACCAAATGTCGGCGAAAGAACGCGATCGCTACGTACGAGAATACGTACCAAATACTAGTAAAGGGGGAGAATATGGTCCCAATAGTAGTAGTAATAGAGAACTGGGAGACTATGGTGACGCAGCACCTAGACATAAGCCATCGTCACTCAAGCGTAAAAAGGGGGTCAATGATCCCCAAGGTCAAAAGCGATATTCACAACCAATAGAAGGTGCTTACGATGGTGGAATCAATCGATATTCGGCACCCCTGGATGTAACCGGAGCTGGACATAGTAGTAGATCCCTGGATGGTAACTATGGCGCTGGAGTTGGTTCAGAAAGTCGACCCCTGGATGTGTCCTATAGTTCAGCAGCAGGGGATCGAAGCCGGGGACCATTCGATATTTCGTTCAATTCCACTTGGGATGATCCCAGTCGGCGTCCCATGGGGGATCAACCCTACGGTTCAACTGGGGATCAAAGCCGTCCATTGGATTACTCCAGTGGTACATTTGCTACTGATGTAGATCCCGCTTTGAGTACCAAGACTCAACGCAGTCATGGAGGGGGCCATGGGAGTATTCCGATTTATCGAACCGATTCGCAGGAAAGGGAGGAACGCAGTCATCCCAGGACGTCATTGGGAAGGTCAAAGTCAGCGGAAAACAGGTAGGACATTGTGTTAGATTAAACATGTGTATATGGTTTATCTATTATAAAAGTTGAAATCGATATTAATTTAAAGCTTTATTTCTATGAGCAAAACATATATTAATTTATTATATTTTTTCGCTTAAATATAACGCAGTAGACTCTTGAAGTTATGCATCAATGCTGTTACCATGCATCAAATAATGCAACACAGACTGACATCTATTTTTGTAACTATTCAAAGTTTAACTTTTAACTGACTTGTTCATTAAACATATATTTATTTTGTTCTCACATTTTTGGATATTTAAATTGTTCAACTCTTTATATTTAAAATAATTATAAAGCCCTTCTCCTTCATAACAGAAGCTCTACACAAGGAGGTCCAAGCAAGAAGACGTATACTCAAATCTTCCCTCCTCCGCCTGACGCCACCGTTTTTGAGTTCACGCCAGCCGAACAAAAGGTAAACTGTTATGGTAAATTGAAATTAAAGTGTTTTTGTTAAATTGTAAATATGTTGTATTATCTCATTGTATTACAGTCAAATTAGGCTATAATTCAAATGACATTCAAACACGTATTTATTAGCATAATCGGATGTTGCATATTCCTTGTAAATAGATGTCTTCGCGTAAAGAAAGTAAACTATTTATCAGATAAAGAATCAAATACGTAAACTCAATTATTCTGATTAGGAATCAATTTGATTACTACAGTCTTTTTTTTGCAATATACCTCGGTACCATAGGCTACTAGCAAAATAAGATGACTTTTTACCCAAGCATAACGTTAAAGTGTACTTGGCTTTTACTCTAGGTTTTCGTGAAACAACTTGAGAATAAGCTGATCGACCTTAAGAAGTCTGATCCGAAGAGATACAGGTAATCATCGTTTTATATTTTAGTGTAGTACGTTTGAATTGTATGTTTTATATGTAGGATTTCATTACTGTAGGGTTACTTAATTTTTGCAAATGCTACAAATATTATATAGTTCACGCATCACATGACATTCACGTCAAGTTAAACATGAAAATACAGTCTGTATTGCTATAAAGGATGCATATACTCAAGAACTCAAAGCCTCTCTAACAAATGTAATTATACATTGATATTTGTATTGTTATGTTATTATTCTTCCTATAGTATGCTTCTTCCTTAATTTAGTGTTTAAATTCTCTCAGATGCATTATATTATACAATGGGAATACGTCACGAGATTATATATTGAAGGGAATTATAACACTCTGTCAGCCAAATCTGAACGAACCCGAAGTTGACGCAATTTGACGTAAGGTGGGCGATAAGTCGAAAACGAGGCTATAGTGAAGACGTTGGGAATTATCACACTCTAGGTTTTTTTCTTATTTGTTCTTTATAGAGGTATGTAATAAAACGATCTATTTAACACACTGATAAGTTATTTTATTTGTTTTCAGTTCCTATGAAGAGAAAGTGAACCAGTACATGCAGGAGCACAAACAATCGCTGGCAGCAGCATCTTATGAAGAACACATCGCTCGCAGTCGCTCCCAATTTCGCTCACAACATGAAAGCGATTTAACGTCGGCCGCCGAGCGACATCAAAGGGAGGAGCGGCAAGTTCAAATGGGTGAGCGGCGAGATCAAAGGGATGATCGGCAATATCCAAGGGATGACGCACAACGTCGTCAAGATAAGAACCAGGATTATGTCGAATTAAACGTCATACGGCAGCGTAAAGGTGAAAGCCGTTCCGAACGAAAAGAACAGATGAAACGTTCGAAAAGTCTCCCACGAGAGCAGGAACGCAACGAACCTAGCACATTTATTTATTCGGCACAGTCCAGCGGATTCGCCCGTCAAGCTAAGACAACACAGAGTTTTCGGCAATCTCCGGAACGAAGGCTACAAAAAGAGAAAAGCATCGATTCAGACAAAGCCATATTGCGCCCGGCTCGATCTGCGGAGAATTTGATTAACACCAAAGATGATATACCCGTAGGGAGTGTATCGACTATAAAGGAACGCTTATTCGGACCTGGAGGTACAGATAGAGGTGCTATACCCATAACAATGCTTCCCGATCCTAGTCAAAGGGCTACACCGGATTCAAAACGTATTAAATCAGATGTTTTAAACAAAACCGACGCGAAACCAGTCGCCGCGGAAACCGCAACTCATTTGCGATCGTCGTCCTTCCTAAGCGAGGATAAATATAAAGATGAACGCATCCGCGAATATGCTTCATACAGAGACGGCAAAGTAAAGAAGCGATCACAGATTCTCGATGATTTAACCGATCTCGAATACACATACGATCGCCTGAATCTAGACGATGATAATCTAATGTCCGGAGCTGCCAATCATGATTTCAATATCCCTGCCCACGCCGATGGGGCGGATTCATTTGAACCAAATGTCAAGCGTTTATCAATCACGAATGTCAAGAAATTCGAAGATATGCTACAACGTCATATTGATAGTAGTGAAACACCGAGTCTCGATTATGCCAAAGAATGGTTAAGATACGATCGCGATTCGGTAACCGGAAGTGACAAATCAACCGCGAAAACCGACCCGAAACCGGAACAAGAACGGCCAATACACAGTTCGCTAATCCAAGACGCACCGGTTGTACGCAGTTACATGAACCGCCCCGAATCCTCGCTGCCGAGAAAGAAAACCGATGATATGGCGTATCGGAAGATTCATCCTTATCCCGAATCAACGAGATCGAATACGACCGCTAACCCAGGTAAAAGTCAGCGAAAGACCCGCTAAAGCTGTACAAAAGTGTTAAAGTTCGGTAAACCTAAATGTAAACAAGTCGTTATAAGAAATCTTTCATGTATATCTCATTTTGTTTACATAATTTCAAGTGATAAACTGTCAATATTGTTTCATTTTTATAGTTAAATGAATTGCATATAAAACATTACATATTTTATCAAGGCACCGATTCAGTAAGATGCATATACCTTGTATAATCCATTGCAAATGAAACAAAATAGATACGCCTATATACATGTATATTATAACTATTATAAGGTTATGGATCGTCGCCAAAGACAACTCCGGCTCCTTCTGAGGATGCGTCAAATAAGATTAGTATGCAGCGCCGCGCCTTTTTGAATCAGCCGTGTCCCGTCTATGACGATATGGTCAACAGGTGCGCAACTAAAAGAAATATCTAGTTAATATGATTTTAGAAATGATTGTATTCAACGTCCAAGAAACATATTCCGAATGTTAATTACAAATATTCTATTATATCTTCTAACCTGTATCCGGTCAAAATGTCGACGGTCAAAATGTCGACAATTTTGGCAACATAGGTCAAAATGTCGACGGTCAAAATGTCGACATCAAAAAATCATAAATAAAATACAACCTTACATTTCTAAATTTATTCATACTATCGACATTAACATGCATTAAACTGATGCATACCGTGATTTGATAATCCGGATCAATCTGCGAGCAGGTTTGACTGTGTACAAATTAACACAGTCGAACATTAGATTTTGATAAGCACAATGCAGTATGCGGATTCAACATGTCCAAGTCAGATGCTCAATTTACATATATTGTAAATGTGAG
>LQRL01103436.1:0-11173 GCA_001703475.1 Hydroides elegans
AATTTCATTTTTTCCCGATGAAAATTGATCATACATCAACCTTTGAATAGAAGAAAACTATCAAGACCGTTCAAACTAATTAACGTAGTTATATTCTTGAAGTCCAACAAACAAAAATGTATTTTTAATTTTTGAAAATATTCATTTCAGAATAACGAGTGAATAAATTGGAACTGATGGTTATCAAAGCACGGTGTAAGAGCCGGATTTACAAAGAAACTCCTTCCTGACTTCGCTGTTCCGATATTAATCAGAGAGAAATAAGAATATTGATTCAGAATAACGACTGAATAAATTGCAACTGATCGTTACCAAGACATTCATGATTGATAAAGGAGCCACATTTTCCGAGCAATTCCTTCCTGACTTCGCTGTTCCGACGGTCATCAGAGAAAGAAATTGAGAAAGAGAGAGAGAGAGAAAAAAAAGAGAGAGAGCGAAGATTGGGGAGGGGGGGTGGTTGGAAAAGAAAGCACAACATGATTCAAATCGAAATGTCAATTCAATGTTTATTTGAGGCAATGGTAATAAATTCAAAGAGAGAGATAGATAGAGAGAGAGAGAAAGAGAGAGATAGAGGGAGAAAGAGTGAGAGCGAGAAAGGAAGAGAAAGCAACAAAATTCAAATCGAAATGTACATTTAATGTTTTTTAAATATTATTATGGTAGATAATAATGATTCCTGATTTTATTGTTAAGAATTCATTAGGGTTCACCTATTGTTTGCATGTATGTCCTTTTTCATTTAAGCATTTTCTTAAAATAATGTAAATTGCGTACATGAGTGCATACATGAGTGCACACATAAGAAAATACATGAGTGCACACATAAGAAAATACATGGCCACATACATGGGCGCATAGCTGCTCGAGCTCCTATATACACAGTTTATAAATTTGCTTATGTCCTCTCAGCCAAAAAAATATGTCGAAAAAGGACTTGAGACTTCAGAAATACCCTCTGGTATTAAAAAAGCTTGTATTTTGCGCTAACGGTAAACTGCTATGTTTTAATTCAAAAGTGGCTTTCGAGCTTTCAGTTTCGATCTTTTATTTTCGAACTTTTTTGTTTGCGTGAACGCGACTTTGTGAATAGATTGATATTACGGTTTATATTGAGAAAAATGTATCAAGAATATCTGATTTTGGAAATCTTTATAAGTGAAATAATTGAAATGAAGAGTAAGTGAAATTCTAGGTTTGATCAAGGAAATAAGATTAATGCGTTGATGTGATATTCTTTGGTTAGATATCATCCGTACACACAACTCGTAATGGAGTATTTCCGTATTATCGAATCTTGTGCATTTTATCCGAACAACCTACCGTATCACTACTCATCTGAGGAACTACTTTCACGCTTGCTCCGGAAAGGTTGGTGATCTTGTGCGAAAACGACGACTGTTGAGTGCCTTGTAGCGACAGCTGAAATGTATAGAGGGGTATTTTGGTGTCATCATAATTTCGAAATTCATAAAATAAAGTGTCCGAGATCGTTACACATTCGTCACTGGTACATAAAATAAGGTAATAAGATTGGTCAATTCGATTGAAACACATTCCATAGTAACATTTTTATATCTAAATCGTTTTATTTGCAATACATGTACTTAGTTTTATTTTTGCAAATAAATATAAATCGACGACTGCACGAAATTATGTATTTTTTCGCGGTAAACTACTGGAAACATACCTTTCCTATTACTGGGTTATTGCAAAACTTTATACGACGTCCTAAAGACAGCCCTACCTCTACAATATGCTCGGCATTTTGATCGATAGTCAAATCGGTGATGATCCTTCCATTAGTATCGCTTGTGACGGTTTGTTCAGAAACCGTGTCTTGAGTGTAATAATCAAAGACGGTCAAGGTGAAGGTGACACCGGGGGCGGGCTCTCGGGATTGCAGCATTTTGACGTCGGCCTATGTATTAGATGGATTCATAATTTGGAGTCGTGTCATTTTTAGTATATCATTTTTAAAAGTATTGATAATCAAGTATAAGATTTATAGAAACACATATAGATTCTATGGTACTCATTTGATAATTTAAACAACCCATACCACAATCAATGTGCAGAAGATAGTATTCATTAAAGGGTATGTTCATTTTTAAAATCAGTCGACACGCTATCAATACTGTACACCCAACCTTATACCACCCCGGTCACGTTCACCACTACAGTCAACACAACTCATAACCTAAATATCGATAGCAATTTCTTTCGTTTCAAAAGTTTCGTTTACTCGTTTGCGTTTTCTCGTTTACGCGTTTCTCGTTTGCGCGTTTAGCCGTTTAGGCGTTTAGCCGTTTACGCGTTTAACCGTTTTGGCGTTTAGCCGTTTAGGCGTTTAACCGTTTAGGCATGTTGTTCTGTGTTGTATGTTGACAGATACAATATCATATGAATATTATTATGCAAATATGTACATATGCAAAACATTTTCTGGTTCAATTGTTAGGGGCTCATAATTTGATAAACACTTCTTTTATTTATTAAATAGTTGCATTGCCTTTTTAACCATTGTGCTTTACCAATGTGTTGATCAATTATGTCTCGTTGTACAAAATGATTCAATACTTGATTTCACCCCTCATTTGATATACAATGTATGGAATTAGATCTCGGGTCAATACATAATATTGAAATAAATACTTTGCACTAATTTTTGTGACCGCTTTAAGAGCTAATGAATAATATTATACATTCTTTGTCGGGTTACACATGTTGTGTGCGCATAGTTTAAATGCATTTTTGATATTATTGCTGTGATTTGCAATATATTTCACGGATTTATGAATATAGATTTATTTGATAAGGCATTTTTTCTGTCTTATGAATTTCTGCAGTAGAACACCCATCTTCTTTCCCATGAATAACGGCTTTGTGCAGCTCCAATGATAGTCGAGGCATATTTAAGTATGAATAAATGACAGCATTCCTTTCCTTTTATACCCACACAGCAGCTATCGGTCATCGTTTAGCCGTGTAGGCGTTTAGCCGTTTAGCCGTTTAGTCGTTTGGAAAGTTTCGTTTACGCGTTTAGGTTGCATCGTTTAGCCGTTTGAGTTGTAAGGTTAGGAGTTGTGTTGACTGTATCTCATCACCCTACAGGCCTGGGCAAATATACTATTTTCCTCTTTCCATTCTTTCTCTCTCTCTCATTCACTCTCTCTGTCATTCACCTTTCTCCCTCACTCTCTCTTTCTCTCTCTCTCTCTCTACCGCTCTCTCTCTCTCTCTCACCCTCTCTCTCTCTCTCTTTCTTTCCATCTGTCTCTCCTCTATCCCTACCTGTAGTACATACGGCATCCCCGCATGATGATAATCGGACGCTCGCTCGAACAACACCGCATACATCATCTCGGCTCTCTCTCTCTTCTTTCTCTCTCTCTCTCTCTCTCTCTCTCTCTATCTATCTATCTCTCTCTCACTCTCCCTCTATCTCTCTCTCTAGCTTCTCTACTCATCCCTACCTGCAGCACATATGGCATGCCCGCATGATAATAATCGGGCGCCCTCTCAAATGACACCGCATACATCTTCTCGGCAAACGTCGACTGCGCTCGGCCCGACGCCCGGATATCCGTGAAATACTCAGTCACGTGACACAACACTTGGAGCTGCTCGCCCTCGAGACCGAACATGTTGGCGTTGTAGAGGTTCATGTCCAATGTGAGGTTGACGGTGCCAGAGGCGCCGATGCAAATGTAGGGTTCGTCGTCGCCGGGCTGCGAAAATTGGAGAAAATGGGGTTATTTATTGCATATATTAAATATATTTTCAAGAAGTATGTGAACAAATATATTTGTGGAAAGGAAATAATGCTCAATAGTTTCTGATTTAGAGGTAGGGATTTTATGCATATGAATCGAGTACATAGTAGCCTATACATTATTCTATCATCATTTGATTTAGCTAAAAGCCTTTGCACTATAATTCTTTGGCTTAACATTGCAAAACAAGGTACAATTTGTCTAAAAACATGACATATTTATCTGTATGAACCTCTTAGTTCATGCATTTCTTATTTATGACTACATGTATGTTATCTATCTGATCATTAGTCATCATTTGAAAAACTACAACAAAAAATGCAACAAAAACATAAATTCGAATCAATATATTCGTTCACCAATTTGCCTAAAGGCACGTTCACACAAACAAAAACCCAGAAAATAAAAGCTCGAAAACCGAAAGCTAAAAAGTCACTTTTGTATAAAAAAACATAACAATTTATCCTGTTCACGAAAAATACGGACTTTTGTAGCATCATTTACCAGTTTTTTTGTTTGTGTGTGTGTGAAAGCGCCTTAAGGGAAAACAATATAATCTAAATATGAAAAATATGAAAACCCTAGGAAAAGAAGAAACATAGAAATACAAATCGACTTGTTTACCCATTTGCGGAATGAAGGCGGGAACATTCCATTAACGCTAATAGCAGCAAGACACTCGACGGAGCCCCTCACCGCCTCGTTCTCTCCGAAAACATGCCTGTCAACAGAAATTGCATAGAGGAAACAGGGTTTCAGGATGAAAGGGATCCGTCCATGAATATATTCAATAGATAGACCAGGTTACATACAATTAGCGATTTTGAAATCGCAAGTTGCGATTTTCATCGTTTTCCTTGTGTGACCTGGGATATTTTAAGCAAACAAAGATAACAGTGGAAATCACAACTAGCGATGTTGATGTAAGCAGGGCATTAAGCATTGACATTATATATGTGGCACACGACTTCGGATCGATTTCATATCACACAATCGAACGTTGAATATAAGCATTTATAAAATACATGTTTACCCATAGAAATATTCGTAATGTGACAACAATTAATGTAAGATTTTGATTGGATCTTCCAGACAAACAATCCACTTGGCATCATTATGCACGGAACCCTTCATATGCTCAGGGCTCACATACTGAATCACATACTCTTTTGGTAATTGCAGACTCAGCAAAAGGTCAAAAAACGTCACATGGGTGATGGTATATGGCATTTTGGCGAGAACAAACTATTTGGTTGTTGGAAAAATACAGTGGCGCGAAGGCTTAACTTCTCGATTTCTCTAGCGTTTAGCGTTTAACGTTTTAGGGTTTGCAAAATCAGAACATAGCGTTTAACGTTTAGCGTTTAACGTTTAACGTTTAACGTTTAGCGTTTGATGAAAGGGCATATAAGAAATTCAGAAAGATAATCACTCATAATGATGTCCTTTATTAGCGTTTAACGTTTAGCGTTTAGCGTGTAACGTTTAGCGTTTAAGGGTTTAGTGTTTAGCGTTTGTGCATTTAACGTTTAGCGTTTAGCGTTTGATTCGAGAAGTTGGGTGTGCGCGCCACCGTAAATGAAAGCGTCGTGTCTGAATCTAAGAAAAGCAAAACGTTGTTCAATTCGCAACTGAACGAATGTATATATATATACAGTCAACACAACTCCTAACTTAAATATCGATAGCAATTTCTTTCGTTTCAAAAGTTTCGTTTATTCGTTTGCGTTTTCTCGTTTACGCGTTTCTCGTTTACGCGTTTAGCCGTTTACGCATTTAGCCGTTTAGGCGTTTAGCCGTTTAGGCGTTTAGCCGTTTAGCCGTTTAGGCATGTTGTTCTGTGTTGTATGTCGACAGATACAATATCATATGAATATTATTATGCAAATATATTCATATGCAAAACATTTTCTGGTTCAATTGTTAGGGGTCTCATAATTTTATAAACACTTCTTTTATTTATAAAATAGTTGCATTTCCTTTTTGATATAACCATTGTGCTTTACCAATGTGTTGATCAATTATGTCTCGTTGTACAAAATGATTCAATACTTGATTTCATTCCTCATTTGATATATAATGTATGGAATTAAATCTCGGGTCAATACATAATATTGAAATAAATACTTTGCACTCATTTTTGTGACCGCTTTAAGAGCTAATGAATAATATAGTACATTCTTTGTCGGGTTACACATGTTGTATACGCATAGTTTTAATGCATTTTTAATAATATTGTTGTGATTTGCAATATATTTCACGGATTTATGAATATAGATTTATTGGATAAGGCATTTTTTCAAGAGTCTCCTGAATTTCTGCAGTAGAACACTCATCTTCTTTCACATGAATAACAGCTTTGCGCAGCTCCAATGATAGTCGAGGCATATTGAAGTATGAATAAATGACAGCATGCCTTTCCTTTTATACCCCCACATCAGCTATCGGTCATCGTTTAGCCGTTTAGGCGTTTAGCCGTTTTACCGTGTAGCCGTTTAGTCGTTTGGAAAGTTTCGTTTAGCCGTTTGAAAAGTTTCGTTTACGCGTTTGGGTTGCATCGTTTAGCCGTTTGAGTTGTAAGGTTAGTAGTTGTGTTGACTGTATATGAAAACGTGTGTGTAAATATATCAACTTTATGTAACAACGTTGTTCTATCGTCGCGATCGAAGATAGCGCATAACTTATTCGTTACCAGAACATTTTTGTCCGCAAGTGATTTGTGTAAAGAAATATTCTTTGACGTCACTTTATTCGTTGACGTAGAACATAGTCGAATGGGCTTTCTTTTGGACTATATACACCTTTATCCCTCGTGACATTGGTATATACATCAAGATAAGGAATTCAGGGTAAACAGGGTCTTGCCGACAGTTTTCATTAATTCCACTGAACGGGACATATCGAGTTTCTTGAGGAATGATTAGTTTTCATCGGCACATGTGATGTAATGAGCTCAAAAATGAATATATATATATAGGACTTCACCAAAACGTACTGAATATAAAAAAAAATCCCGGTATAATGTAAAAATGCTTGGCAATAGTCTTTGAAATATCAGGAAAACTTTGTTAGAAGCCTGCAAAATATCCGATTGAATTTTAAGGTTTCATACGAATATGCACGGAAATCTTACCAATGCACGTAAACGTAACTTTATCAATACATGTACGCAAGCACTGCAAAATTCACCCCCACACGGAATCGACGATTTATTATTGTGGACCAATTCGTTCGATTCCATTTCCTGAATAAATGATAATGCGATCTCAAATCTGTGAAGATGATTGCAAAAAATGAGCAATTTTAAATATCGGTGTATAATCTTCAATTATCATTAGATACAAAAGCAAAAATTGGAATTTATTGGTCATATCTAGCATGATAAAAGTAAGATTATAGAAAAACCGAAACCTACTTTGCGGTCACTTGAATCGGGATTTGTTCCGACAGCGAATTCTGAACGACTTCGGGCAACACGACATCAACGGAGAATGTTGGAAGTGTGTATTCCTGCAGTTCGAAGACAATGCTTTCTTCTTGGTTTAGGAGATGTCCGTGTTTGACCTAAAAATGAAAGTCAGTCTATCTGATAGAAAATTAAAGGATAGGCTCTATTAGATTGCGATAGAATGAGACAACTTTTGGTGATCTCAACAATTCTCATACACTAAAATATATTTTAGATTTGAATGTTTTGCCAATAAAATAACATTAGAATATTTCTGAAGGTGTATTTTACAATGGTTATCAACATACAATTGGATTGAGTTTAAATGAATGAATTAATGTTTCCATGCGCCTCCAAAAAATAATCTAGGCCAAAGGAATGGTCATAGAATACAAAATCACTTATTCGGCCTCATCAAAAATGTGATTTTACGTGAGTTTGTATTCTATAAAGTGACTGAGTGATCCGCGCATGCGTACCTTGATCTTCCACAATCCATATTTGGGTGCCAATGGGAACTCAAACGTCAGCTGAAACATGCCCTCGACCCCGTTTCAATGCTTACCTTGATCTTCCATAATCCATATTTGGGCGCCAGCGGGAAATCAAACGTAAGCTGAAACATGCCCTCGACCCCGTTCACCGTATCTGTCTCGTTAAGACTATCTTTCTGATACACAACGTCATCCGGGCTGAGCACCTCGATTTCAATGCTTCCTGCTTTTGGTCTCAAGTTGCGATTCACTAAGTAGATGCGCATTGTGACTGAAATAGTAGAAAATAGGATTTGGAAGTCAAGACTAAAAAAACAGGGAAGTAGAATTGCATAAAACATGGATGTTTTTTATCAGGATGAGCCCTGGATGCCATTTTGGTATCGGTTTCGCTTATCTTTATTGTTGTTGTGAATTATAGCGTTTATGTTACAATGTATTTTGGTGCATCCATATCTTTTTTTTTTTCAAAAAGAAATACAATCATTATGAAACAAGGACTGAGTACATTGAATAGAATTTCATGTTAATAAAGGTCTGCCATGTGTAATATGCTTAAGATGAAAATAATAAAAAATATCTGTCAATAGTCGAGCCTTCTGAAACACATGATATTTTTAACAAACCTGTTTGTTCAGGTTTATAGACGGGCTTGTCGGTCTGGATGAAAATGCGATCGAGAACTTTTGGCTGAATGGAGCGCACATCTTGATACCAAGGGCCGGTCCCGCTTCGCCATCTAAAATGGGCGATTATATGAAAATGTGCCTTTTTGAAATATCTTTCAGAAGTTGTAGTACGTTATATTGGATATGCATACATTACTTAACATGTTTAAAAACAAACAAGATACCGTTTTAGAACTCAAAAACAATATGAAATTCCTAAATGTAAGACAAGTCGTTTTAAAAATACTCTCATCCCATACAGTTTGCTAAATTTTCAGTAAAAATGTTGTTTGTCAATTATAAAATAACTGCAGTATTATATTATCTAGTCATAATATATTCATTTTTTAGTATAAATGTCGTTTTAGTATTGTATCAATTCAACAGTATGCATGTATCAATGTTATATTTGTTGCAATCGAAATAAAACTCATTATTATTATTATACTATTATTATTATTAAAATATTTCAAATGTCACAATTCTGGTTGTTGGGTCATGAATTTTCAATATAAAAAATCCTATTAATTATTATTTTTTCTCATCGAATAACGATCTTACTGGATAAATCAACCGAAACCATGTATTTACACTTGTATAAACGAAAATATGTCAATTGCTTCTTTAAGACACGGATTCAAGAATTTCACTCACCTGACAACGAAATCGATGTTGACACTTTCTCCGGGGATGTAATTGGCGGGAAGGTACTCTTTTGGGAAATAAACCAGCTCTTCCTTGGTTGTGCTGGAAGTTCGTCCGCTACCTTTAACATATGAACAGGTTTTATTAGCATTATAAATTTCATTATATAGGGAGCACAATTAACACAAGGCTAGGTAGGGTGTGGGCTGGGGGGAGGTTTCGGGTGCTGGAGGGCGATACCGCCGACCATAAGAAATTCAAATTATGAATAGAATTCTACATGAGGTAAAAGAGCCTATATTTTAATCATACATATTGATAAAAGCTGAAGTAGTTTGAGACTGTATTTGATCATATATGTAAATTGTTGAATAGCAACAAGCATGCGATCTACATCTTCTAAGTGCAACTGTAGTTTATTTTGGCAGGTTCTTAAACTGCGCATTTTTAAAGATATATAGCACTTCTGGGTACAGAGAATAACAAATAAATCTGAAAGAGCAACTTCATGTCATTACTGCTCACTCAATAAATCAAGCACCACGCTTAGTCTCCATGCACAAATTACTGTGTTGAAGATGGAATATTGTAAATGTTAATCAAATAAAGCACAAGGAACCTAAAAAACGGGGACCAAATGTATGAAAATGAAAAATTATCTGTGGAGCCATATCTTTGGTTTTTTTGGCGGTTTCTAACAACCTGTGATGTCGGGAATCATCACACCGTTAACTGGAGTAATTATAATAACATATATGGTACTCTGTGAACATTCAGTTTCGAATAGAATCTACCGGCACTGAATATTTCATCATTCCCAGAAATTTAATTTCATTTACAGTAATACTTCCCTTATTTGTATATATTCCCCAGTGTATGAACCCCTTTTCGTTAGTGCTCGATCTAAATAAGTTTATCTTGATAATTCGTTTTGTTTTAAGATTTCGATATTTAAAATGCAAACACCTTATACACATATGAATTCTCTACGAGGGGCAAAAATCCAGAACTTTGAGGCATTGCTCTAAATCTGTCTACACTTGGGAACATTTCAAAAATCTTAGAAAATATCGGCTCATTATTGAAAAACTGTAATAGTGATATTTCTTATTCGCATTCAAATCCTTGAAAAAAAATGTATCCATACATATCAATATACATTATGATTATTATGATTGCTCTTTAATTTCCATTTCTCGTGATTTAGACATATATTTACAAACATTATTGTTCTCGATTAACGGTTTTTAGACTAAGATTTTTGAAATGCTCCCAAGTGTGCACCGATTTAGAGCAATGCCTCAAAGTTCTGGATTTTCGCCCCTCGTAGAGAATTCATATGTGTATAAGGTGCATGCATTTTAAAAATCGGAATCTTAAAACAAAACGAATTATCGAGATAAACTTATTTGGATCGAGCACTTTAATGTGATCCGCTAATGTACAGACAATGTAAGCCTGAGAGCTTTGTGTATCCGGCTTAGCAGACAAATGGATTAGGACTACATGTAGCAAGTCGTCTAAAGGCGCGTTCACGCAAACAAAAAACCCAAAAATAAATGCTCGAAAACCGAAGCTCGAAAGCCACTTTTGTATAAAAACGTAGAAATTGTCCCTTCTATTCACGCAAAATACGTTTTTTTTTTCATTATTTTCGAGCTTTTTTTGGCATGAAAGCGGTCTAAGGGCCTGGCCACATTGGAAGCTTTTACTTGCTTTTATTTCCTAACAAAGTTGTCTCTCAATATATTTCTTATGGGAAACCAAAAAACAACGAGCTGTTAGGTAGCTTTAACTCGTATTTTTTTAGTTCCCCATAAGGAATACATTGGAAGACAGCTTTGTTAGGAAATAAAAGCAAGTAAAAACTTCCAATATGGCCAGGCCCTTAGGCTTAATATGCTGAGATGCGCATGTGTTTCCAATCTAAAATGTCCGGTTCATTACAATTATATGTTTGTATCAGATAATTAAATCGTTTTGTTTAATACGCATCACGCTGTTAAGAAAAAGGCCTCGTATTTGAAAATTGACCCTAAACGCCTATGAAAAACTTAACCTGTTTATAATGTGTGAAATTTTAAACAATTTAAAATTAAAAAAAAAACTCATAACCCCAACGGTGCTTGGGCAAAAGCC
>LQRL01103437.1:5352-17439 GCA_001703475.1 Hydroides elegans
CAGCTCGAACTTACCTTATTTTCTAAAGCTTACACCCATTTGGGTAAGTTGGAATAAACACAAAAAATGAGACAAGTTGCACCCTCGAATGATATACATATTTACATTATTTGTAAAATTTCGTGTTCGTCTGTTTAAAAAATAAATAGATTTTACGCTCAAAATTTTGTCGATTTCCCAAATAATACATTTTGAATTCACTATAAAACAATTATGCACATATACAATGGGCGAAACGTGACCAACGCAACGCAACAACATCGAGGCAACGCCCAATGATAAACCCAGCACAAAAAGATCAACCCAGCGTAAAAACATCGACGCAACGCATAATAATAAACGCAACGCAAAAAAAAGCCCAACACAAAAACATCGACGCAACGCAAAAAATACAAACGCAACACAAAAACATCGACGCAACGCAAAAAATACAATCGCATCACAAAAACATCGACGCAACACAAAATCATCAACCCAACGCAAAAACATCGACGCTATGCATAATAATAATAAACTCAACACAAAATCATAACACAAAAGCACAAACGGAACACAAAATCACCAACGCAGCACAATGCGTCGATGTTTTTGTGTTGGGTTTGTTATTTTGCGTTGGGTTGATGATTTTGTGTTGCGTCGATGTTTGTGTGTCGGATTTTTGTTTTTGCTTTGCGTCGATGTTTTTTTTGTGTTGGGTTTATCTTTTTGTGTTGGGTTTATTATTAAGCGTAGCGTCGATGTTTTTGCGTTGGGTTGATCTATATGCGTTGGGTTTGTTCATTTGCGTTGTGTTGAATTTTTTTTTCTTGTTGCGTTTGTCACGTTTCGGATGTGGGTTGCGCCTGCCCCTACCCACGTGGTTAGAACGCTTGTAGACCGGAACCATTACGTCGCCGGTATCCGAGGGGCCTTTGAAGGCCTGTGGACAACTTAACTTTTTTTAGAATTTTAAACAATTTATTAAGTATTCTTATTCTAATTCACAATTCTATTACCAATCCATAGGTTGCAAATACGTGCTGCACACCGCCAGCCCCTTCCCCATGGCCAACCCAAAAAGCGAAGACGAAGTAATCAAACCAGCCGTCGACGGAACACTCAACGTTCTCCGCGCATGCGCAAACGCAAACGCAAACGCGCAAAATATCGATCGCGTCGTTGTCACCAGTAGCACTGTGGCCGTCGGCTTCGGCAATTCCCGGCCAGTGAACGGATCCAGATTCACCGAAGCCGATTGGATGAATCCGGATAAATCCGGATCTGTCTACGAAAAGAGCAAGATATTAGCCGAGCGCGCTGCGTGGGATTACGTGAAAGATTTACCGGCGGATCAAAAATTCGATTTGGCTGTTGTCAACCCTGGTTTAGTCATGGGGCCTCCGCTGACATCCACCCCTAATACAAGCGTTGATCTACTCCGTAAAGTGCTAACAAAGGAACTCCCTATGCTTCCCAAATTGAGTTTTGGCGTCGTTGATGTTCGCGATGTGGCGCGTGCGCATATCGCAGCTATGACGTCACCGGAAGCACGTGGCCACCGTCATGTGCTCACAAATGGGTCAATGTGGGTCAGCGACCTAGCTCAAATAATGGATCGATATTTCACACCGATGGGCTATAAGATTCCCTCGTTTACAGCGCCCTATTTTCTCTTGTGGATCATGGCTCGCTTTGATAAGGATACACGGGATATGCTGCCGTATATAGGGCATGAGGCGGTGTATGATAATACGCGGTTTATTAAGGTGCTCGGGGTGAAGCCGCATTCGAATGAGGAATCCGTAGTTGAAACGTGTCATAGTCTGATTGAACAAGGACATGTTCCGAAAACCGAGAAGTATAAACCGCGCAATAATAAAGTGGCCCCTGTTAGTTAAATTATTTTAATTTTCAAATTGTTTTACATTTAAATTTATTTAATTATTTTTATTTTAAGTTTTTATTTATTTTCATACTACAGTGGACGATATTTGATTTTTATTAAATTATGTTGTATACTGTTCTACCCAATATTCTAAATGGATTTATTTATATCAAAATGTTACATTTTTACAATCTTATTACTTGTATGTGTTGATATGAATGTGAATTATAGTTGATTATTTAAGAACAATACCATTATATGATCGCCGGATTTACAATGACATATTGGCTAAACAAATGCTTAATCAGAAATGTTTGATATCCGCTCATGGAATATATTAGAATAAATAAAAAAAATCATTTGTGTGTAATTCTTTTGACTTTTTATATTTTCAACTTTTAAACAAAAAAAATCATGAACGTTGCCTCGACCTATCATCTCCGCCAATTCTCATATTTATCACAATTATAAACTGTATAAACGTTGATGTTGGACAAAAATACGACGTAGTTCGGACGGCTGTTTCCACCAGAGACACTCACTAACAAATTATCTCTTACATCAAGTTTACATCAATTTCAATACATCAAGTTTACATCAATTTATTTTAAAAAAAATCAAATCAAAGTTGGGCGTTTGAATTAAATATCCGGTCACTATGCACTTAGTTGTTGTGGTATCTCATATAAAACTTTCACATTGGGAACAATTCATCAAAGGACTTCATTTCATGGAATCAAATGGACATACAAATTTCGACATCATAATGACGCGTTTCTCTCGTCGGGGACGTCGGGACGTGAAACGATATAACTAACGTCATGCTGTTTGCAGAAGATTATTTCCTAATTTGATTGTTTTGTGCACTTTATGGGAGGGGTGGGGTCGGTGGGTGACCGTTGAATTTATGTCGCGACATTGTGTGACCGGAATAGGATTGACAACAGTTATTTGGTGCATATAAATTCCCAACTAGACATAACCCAGTAAACATGGAATCTCATGTGAGCTTTCCGTGAGACTCACGCGAATCTCATTGTGTGTGGCTCACACTGTGAGGCTCACTATGAGGTCACAAAATATCACGATAGCCTCACATGAGCCTGTGTTAGCTAACACAAGGCTCACATTATCTCACAGATCTCACAGGACTCTCAAAAGATGGGTACGTTTAGACCTCACTGAGATATCACAGACCAGGCTTCCCGTGAGATCACTGTGTTGACGGGGAAGATAGATAATAAGATATCATACGCGTTTATCATTGTGAGAACCAGAAATGTGTAATGACACGTAAGGACACATCATCACTAAGATAGCCCCGATTTTGTGCTTTAAATTTATAATTATAACACTAGACTAATCATTATACATGGTGGCGAATTTGCTTGAACATGAATGCTTTGAAAATTGCTGCCGTTTTCGGGATTCTATTTATCGATAATGGAAGAGCCCAGGTATGTTTATCGTGCATATATTTAACTTGAACCGTTAAATATGTATTTCAAATAGCTTAATTTCGGATATAAAGTGAAGGGCTCCGTGCAACAATGTGTTAAGTCGACTTAACATGTTTCGCGAAAAAAAAGTTTTGCAAAGTGTCACGTGATTATAGATCCACGTGATAAACTTAAATGATACCACAAAATTGTTGAGATCATTATGATTTAATTCGTTGGCCACTTGCCAATCCTTATATAAATGACCAATTTAAAAATAGTCAATGCCTCTTTTCTCAAAACGTCAATTTCAGACTTAACACATTGTTGCACGGATCAACTATCAATTATTTTAGATGTTCTAATGAGTAGATTGGTAAAGACAGAACTTGCACAAATATACTCGCCCCCATTACTTTTTTTAAACAAAACGCAAACCTCTGTCCCTTTAAATCACAATTTAGGCAATCCATAACAGAAGGGCAGGGGGCAGTATCAATATTATAGTGTGTAAAATTGGGCAATTGTTACACACTGTTATATGCAATTCGAAACCATGTTTTATTTGTAATTAGATTAATAGTAAACGCATTAAATGCATAAAATGTCAAAGAATGTTTAAGGTCTATACAATAGGAATATTACAAATATTATTACATATTACAAATGGCGACTACTATGCATATTAACCATTCTTAGATGCAGCAATGTAATGGTCGCAGTAGATAGATAACGAGAGGATTGCAACAAATCCGGTATCATCGGTTACCATTGGGACACATCCGGTATTATCGATCACCCCAAAAAATAACATTTTCGGGATAAACATTTACCGTGGGGTCAAATCCGGTATTAACGCTCACTAAAAAAAATAACATTTTCGAGATAAACGGTTACCATGGGGTCAAATCCGGTATTATCGCTCACTAAAAAATAACATTTTCGGGATGAACGGTTACCATGGGGACAAATCCGGTATTATCGCTCACTAAAAAATGTAATGGGGGGGGGGTTTGGGGGTTGGGTTCTCGCTTTTTACATCTTCTCTGATGACGTATAGACTTGAAAGTGTCTTGAAATTGGAGAGTGACTAAATCTGGTCGTCAGGCCTACTTTTATTTCATATTTCATGAAAACTAAAGATTAACCGGATAAAACAAACAGTTGAAAATGCTCTTACGTATCTAAAGTTTCAAAGATTTCTATAGCTGTAAGTGATATGAAATACCTTCTTAAAGACATAGTATTTCTGTGTTACGAAAAAGGACAACGCCAATAGGCATTTCCAAATGTCTTAAAGATCGGCATTTCTTCCAGCATAACTCACAAAACACAACGATAGAGGATGTTTTGAACGTAGTTCAACAAATTGAAGCCCGATTTAGCAAAGCACTTGTGCGAATGGATTCTCGAATTTCAAAACAAGATGAATTGATAGAACAACTGCTGAAATCTTCGGAAAACAACAAAGAGGGATTAGATGACTCCAATCATTCTCCAAGGAGTATAACCGGAGTTGATTGTTAGTATATTGCTATTCTTCTTCTTTTGATAAGTGCATTTTCTTTGGACATACATTCGCTTAACATTATTAGCAGCATGGCTTACTCATATACCGTAAATGATTTCTTTTTTAATTGTTGAAATATATAACATATAAATTACAATTATTTGTTTATTTAGTATATGCGCAAACATGATAAAATATTGAGGTTCATTTTTCATTGACACTCAGTATACTTATAATTTATTTAAAACGATGGACATTTATGAGAAACCCTTTTAATCCTTGACGCATTGAAGAGTACCCCACGAGCTGTTCCTCAAAAAAGGTGTTCCCCACCAAATCCTAGCTGGCTTGGAGATTTTGAGGAATTTCTTTCTAACTTGGAGATTTTTGCAGTTTGAGGAACACCTTTTTGGATAAATTTCTTTATTGATAATTTATGAAAATAATTTATTGCAAATTAATTGTAATTGATCGCAATTGTCTTATAACCAGTTATTCGTTTTTCACAATAGGTGATTTAGTTATATTCAACAATTTAATTTTTGCAAAAGGTGTTCCCTTTCTGCTCCAAGCTGGCTATGAAGGAGAAACAGCTCAGCTGGCTTGGAAAAAAAGGAACACCTTTTTTGCAAAACAATTATGTCCAAAAAAGAGTATTTTGTTGTTGTTCGTCTTCCAAAAGTTGTTTTAATTTGATTTAACCACTTTTCGAAAATGGGTCATGGGGTGCCCTTCACGCATTCCTTTTCAGTTCATCACACCGCAATGGCATGCGAAGATAAATTGGTAAATCTTTCCTGCCCTGATGACACAACCATAAGCCTTTCTGATGCAATCTATGGCTATTAGGCTTTCGACTGTTCTAACGGATGTTGTCCCCAAGTCCCACGCCTGATTGTACCGGAAGTGTAAATGCTAGCTATCCGGAAGACTGGCTTTACCTTATGTATATTTGTGAAGGAAAGAACAGCTGTAGTTATAACTACACTGGTCGTGATTTGGGCCACTGTACTGAGGACAAAACGAGTGCGAATTATATGCAAGTGTTCTACGGATGCTATCCATTGTCAAGTAAAAATCCAAGTATTCAATTCGCCACTATTATTTACTCTCCTGCATTGAAATTTATTGAAATTGAAATCGTTGGTATCAACATAAAGTTTTCAATTAATTTTTCTGCTATCTGATTTTTGATATGCTTGACATATATAATTCATTGTCTACTTAAACGAAGCCCTATTTATATTGATTATATTGAGAATATACAAAATGATCAATTTGATTATAGGTTCTTTTGGGCCAGTTGGTTTCAGTGCGTACAATTCAGAAAACGAATTTCTCCATGAAGATAAAATTGCTCGTTTTGAAGGGGTAATTACAAATATTGGCGGCCACTATGACAGCACGACTAGTAGTTTTGTGTGTCCATACCATGGAATATACCAATTTACGCTTAATTTCAACACATACGGAAATGATGGACTTGAGTAAGGAATTTTCAAACGCACTAGCGAAGAAACAAAAGGCTTGGTACGGGCATTTGGAGATTGGTCGAATTCGAAAACAACCGGCAGTGCTACTGTCATTGTTGAATGCGGTCCAAGCGAAGTTGTATGGGTTGAAGCCAGTGGAAATGAAGGTCAATTTGAAGGGGATTCGCAAAGAAGAACCCATTTTACGGACTATTTGCTTTATGCTTACTAATTAGGAACCATCCTACATTAAGCATGTGTATGATGTAAAATGGATAATAAAACATATTTATAAAATGCATTGTTTGTTTATATGTTTCAAAACATGTTATGATACACCCCATAAAATAATAACACATATTTGATTCAAAATCATATCTTAATATTTCGAACAATCTATTGTGTTGCTCATGATGTGAATTGTTTTCTCAGAAAAAATACCGATTGTTACCGTTATCGTAAGCGACAGTTAAGCATGCATAAATTTTTTAATTGATTTGAGGCCATGTAATATTCCATATGTTTATGGCTTATTTGAACCAAATATACCATACTTAAACACTAATAAATGCAATGAACCAGTTTTAATCAACGAGTTTTCTTTACTTGCACTCATACATGCAAGTATTTTGAGCAGCTCGATTAAAATATTTTATATACACTGACAATAATGTTAACTTTCTGAATTTTTAAAGATTATTAGAGCTTAAGTTTTGATATAACCACGCTCAATTTAAACGCATATGGAAGTAATGGTTTAGTGGTAGGAATTATGAAATATGCGGCGGTTTTAGTACAGGCAAATGTAGATAATCAGTGCTTGCCGAATGTGGTCCTAGTGAAGCTGTGTGGGTTCAAGTTATTGGCGATCCAGGTTAATTTCAGAGAAACTCACAACGCAGGTCTCATTTCACAGGCTTTCTACTCGATACCTTGTAGATACAATTTCTACTATGTGTACGGTCTTAATTGACAAATAAATCAAAATAACATTAATGCCTTTTCATACAATCTATTGTTATACGCCATCGATGAATTATATCAACCAAAATGCATTGCAACCTGGTTTATCGGAAGGATTGATCATATCCACTCCTAAACTTTCTGTGTTAGTTTACGACGCTTATAGTAACAACAAGATTTACAAATCCCTGTACGGCGAACAAAATTGCCTTCCGTTGATTATTAAATAATTTATTTTCAGCAAAATACATACCATATCGGGAAAAGTTCTGCTTCTTGAATGAAAAAATCATTAATAAAGCGAGTGACAGTAGTTATTTGTGCGATCTTGATAGACATATTCACCCTATATCTCCCAAAAGTTAATCCTAGGCTACCTTACCTCATTGTATAAACCGTGCTCATTATGGATCGGTATTTCAAAAAGGAGGGTATTTCAAAACCAAAATGTTACACCGCCTTATAGTCGTAGAGTGAATGTAAAACGTTGTAAACTTATGTGTATTCAAACGAAAATAATGACACACACAATAACTTAATATATTAAAGCATCAAATTACGCATATAACCATAGGTCCAACCCTGTCAGAACGCTTTACATTGGTAGGAGACTTTATGCATTCACTTGAACTCTTTGAGACTTTATCCCTTAGAAGTTTTGGTATGCTACAACATTACATATGTAGCTCTACTCATTAAGAGTAGGCTAATCTAGTGGGATTAAAAAAAAAATAAGTCTTCAAACCCTCAGTGCTCTTATACTTATCAGTTGTTGTACCGACCAATATCGATAGCTTTTGTAAGATAGACACACTCGGGATCTAATCTATCGAATGACACATCATCACTAAGATAACAATATGTGTGCATAAAGCCCTACGTTAGATATCGATAGCTTTTCAGCAGACATGTAAGCGTTTTTCTTAAAATTTTTTTTGTATAAAATACGATGAATATTGTCATATAATAGTCGTAGCACAGCATTATTGAATTAGATAAATTCTGTGCCTGTCACGTTGCACGAATATCTGAATCTCTGACCTTTTGATAAGAGTTTGGTGGACTAGAGCAAACCAATTTTCTCATTAAGAGACATTGTAGGATCAAGGTTATCAGTATGGGAACTAACAATATGTAATGACAAATCATCATTAAGATAGTATAAGAACTAACTTACTATACACACATCGTATTATGCACGGTAAAGAATAGGTTAGATCATGAATATTTTGAAAATTGTTGTGGTTTTCGTCATTGCGTCTTTTGAAACAGGGAATGCTCAGGTATGTTGGATTGAATTATACTCTAGATATCTTAATAAAAGTAGAATATATGTCAAAGGCCAGCCTATTGATTTGATTATTAAATTGGCGTAGCGTATATTTAAGTTTGAAATGTGAAATATTTCCTAGCTGATAAAAACTGATATCACCTCATCATTTCTAACAAATAAACAACCGTTTGCATTAAATATTGTTATTTCCTGTGTCAAATTTAAACCTTTTTAATTAGATAGAGATTTTCTAAAATGAATTCCTTTATCTAGGGTCGATCTCAAAATGTTGCGACAGAGGAAATTTATAGGTTAGAACAGCTGATCGAAGCTAGAGAAGCTAGATTCATTGAGGCACTGGAAAGGATGGATTCGCGATTTTCAAAACAAGATGAAACGATAGAAAAACTCGTGAAAGTCGTAGATAGTCTCAAGGGTCATGGATCAAATGATGAAAACCTCCTGACTGCAAAACGTAGCAGTCAAGTTGATTGTAAATATATTTTGTTCCTTTTTTTATTTCACGCAAGACCTAAAAGTAATTGTTTGTAGAAATTATACTATTCAAATTTGGTAATATAAAAACCACAAACAACTGCTGAATTCTGCTGAAATTATTTGAACCACGTGTTTGTGACCGAGCAGGACAACAGCATATGGTTGGTACATTATATGAGCAAATATATGCATGTAGATGGCAAAATGTTGATAAAGAAAGACCCATTTTATTTTCAGATCATTATACAGCCATAGGCTGCGTAGATGATTTCATCAATCTTTCCTGTCCCGGCAACACAACCATAAGTCTTTCGAATGCCATCTATGGCTATTACGCATTTGATTGCGCTAGTGGTTGTTGTCCACCGAGTCCTTCAGCCGATTGTAGCGGTAGTGTCAATGCTAGCTACCCAGAGGATTGGGCTTATCTCGTGTACACCTGCCAGGGAAAGAAAAACTGTAACTATGAGTACAAGGGACGCAATTTGGACTACTGTGACGCAACTCTTAATGCTGATTATATGCAGATTTTCTATGGATGCTATCCTGTGCAAAGTAAACTAATTTGATATATTATATATTCATGTTGATTTTTAGACGAAGTATGCATATTTTGTTTTTACTGGTTTACTGCACAATCCATTTAGTATTTGATAATGAGAACTTTGTACTTAAATACTTCAAATCTGGACACAACCCATAACTATTTATATAATTTACAGTTCAGCACTTTGGTTTGCAACCTGTTAACAAGTGCATTTTTTTTATTTTGCAGGCTCTTTGGGACCAGTTGGATTCAGTGTCTATAGTTCAGTGAATCAATATCTTTATGTGGACAAAATAGCTCATTTTGATAAAGTTATTACTAATTTCGGTGGCCACTTCAATAGTATGACAAGTAGTTTTGTGTGTCCATATCACGGTATCTATCTTTTTACGCTTAATTTCAACACATATAATAGTGATGGATTACGCTTAGCACTTGTGAAAAATTCAGCACTTTTAGTAGAGGCAGTTTCAGATCGGGCAGAAAATGGCGCATATATAATTGGTAGTGCCTCGTTGATTGTGGAATGTGGTCCAAGCGAAATGGTTTGGGTTGAAGGAGACGACAATGCAGGTGCATTTGAGGGGAATAATGATAGACGATCCCATTTCATGGGCTATATGCTTTATTCCTACTAAACTAGTGAGCTTTACAAAAAGTGATTCACTAGAAAGGTGTATTATGCATTCATGTTACTATAGATAATAAAGCTTGGATAAATAGTGTAATGTTGTTTAAATTTTGTTATGCTAAAATATATCATTATTAGTATCACTTATTTTCTGCGATATCCGCAGCCACTTATATGATAAAAACTATTAATTTAAACACATAGACAAATTATATTTTGCAAAGGTTTCTTCTACAATAACGTAATGTTAGTTGTTCTTCAAGAGAAAGCAAAACAATTTAAGTTATATAAACATTTATTTAAACTAGTTTGGTTTTAACACCACATACTTTAGTCGTTTGATTCAAATAAATATAAATAAATAAATAAGTAATAACATCTGGCTTTCTTATTCATAAATAAGTGGCAATAAAACTATTATACTCCTCTAGGATGACAATCAAAAGACCGTGTATGAATTGCATTTACGTTGTAGATAAAGGTAAAATTGTAAAGACATGGGAGCTCTGCACACAAAGGACCCTATGTTAAATGTAAAAAAACAATAATGATAAAAAATAAAGTAAACAATATTTTAAAGCTCATATATTATTGAAGAACTTCTCGAGTATAAAAATGAGTTTTATTACAACTGCACTTCTCAATGCTTCAACATCCAGTGTCACAATCTTATTCAATGAAAATTATAAAGGGTTAGCAAAAACTTAGAAAATCTTAAGCATGCTTTCAAATAGTAATATTAGATACTACATAACTGCTTTTGTATGAGTATCTAATACGGTTATTGCACATATTTTGTGTAGTGTCGGTTGAGGTAATGAAAAAAAATGTGTTAAAATTTATGAACAAAATCATAAAAATCCAATCCTATGTAACGTAAATCACTATGAGAAACAGAAATGCGCAATAAAACAAGATATCATGATATTTAAGGTCGTTCTTCGGCAAACCAAGACAAAATTGTATTGTATTTATAATTATTTTAATAATCTCATGATATGTTATTTTACTGTTTGAATGTTCACACACTCCTTGTTAACTAATCTTCCATGTTGCGAGGTCACCAAAACGTGAACTAAAACTAAGCGACATGACTGTTATCTTTTATCCATGTAAATATTAAATAAAATAAGAGAATGAGAATACCCTAATCTTACACATTTTGAAAAGTATATTTACAAACATTTAACAGCCAAAACAACCAAGTCTGATCTATGCTGGGATTCGTGAATTTCTCGCTCTTCTCGCACCCTCTCCATTGCACCACAGAGGTGCTATTGATGAACGTCAAAACACGCAATAATAACGTATATAACCGTGAAGGAAATATGAGCACGCAATACGCAATCTTAAATAATCTGAGGATTGAGTGAATGATAATTGTATGCAAATGTTCTATTGATGTCCCTCTTGCCAAGTAAATAAAACGAGACATTTTATGCATGTCCATTAGTTTCGTGTGTTAATAGTAATGTGTCTATCTTTTTACACTCAATTTCAATACATAGTGACACGATGGCGTAAAGAAAAGGTTATCAAAACCATACCAGGCATAGTACAGGCAAAGCAGAATTGGCATAAAATGACGCGAGATAATTGGAAGTGCTTCAGTGATTGCAGAATGCAGTTCAAGAGAAGTTGTGTGGGTTGAAGCAAATGAAACCACTCCTGAGAAACGGTCACATTTCATGGGATATCGACTTCATGCTTTTTAGATTTATAAGGTTTGATTTCACAAAACTGAAAAAAAAAAACTAAAACAAGACTGATTAATACACTGATTTTATTGTTTATATAAATATAAATATAATATATGCTTATATCTAAAACATCGATTTTCAAAACCATATATTGCCTATACTTTTGCACTGGACAAACACTTAGTCACAC
>LQRL01103437.1:17631-29765 GCA_001703475.1 Hydroides elegans
AAATTAATATATAAAAAGATACAATTTACCTGTTTTTATAGTTTGGTCGATTAATTCATACAATCTCATTCTATTCTATAGAATATCATTGAACATTTTTAACAATTGTTATAAAAAATAGTGTTTAAATAATTTATAATACTGCACGTTCATTAACATAATGATGGATAATTTCACAGGCTATTCATAAAATACTTTATCATAAGGAAAATGTATTTACTATGGTGTATTATAGGTCGGTTTCTTTAATGTTTGATGCAGCGAACAAACCATAATTTAAATCTCAGATTTAAATAAATGAATTACATTATTCATGAAAAGTTCCCTAAACACACTTACCAATAGCTTATCAATATTTATTAAGAATATTACAAAATACCTTTATTATTGCGAATGATAAGCCTTTATAATACAAATTCAACTCCTTGTTTACTTACTACGTCGACACAAAATCTAATATTAAGTGATTTTTCTTCATTCAGATATGTATTGATGAATGCAATGAAATATCATAAAATACTATATCATTAGGAAAATGTATGACTATGGTGTCTTATAGGTCGGTTTCTTAAATGTTTGTTGCAGCGAACAGACAATGTAAATATTACATTATTCGAGAAACGTTGCCTAAACACTCTTGACGATAGCTTATCAATATTTATTTAAAATATTACAAAATATCCTTTTACTTACGACGTCGATACAAAACCTAATATTAAGTGACAGATTTGTATTAATAAATGCATGCAATGAAATATCTATAATGGTTGTGTTCCATTGCACTGGTTAATACAAGAAATAATATCAAACAATGATTCAAGCACAACTTTTTTTTTCAACAAACCCATGACTTCATATGAAAAATACATTAGGTTAATTAAATTATCGTTCAGGAATCAATGTACTTCTAAACCAATTATATCGAGTAGTTTTATTTTATATCTTGTATAAAAGTTTTATTTTATATCTTGTATAAGTGTTTAAAAATAACGTCATTTTAGCTTTGAGTCAAAAGAGCAGCTATGAATTGTTTTATGAACCCGCTGCAAATCGCACATATCATACAAGAGCCGATTTGCTTTGATCTATTTTAAACATTAGGCTTTCGTTTCGTGTTCACTTGTATCATGGTTCAACGAATATGAAAGATAATCATCCGATCTATTCACTTCCTCAACCAGGCTATCCAACCAATTCAATGATATCTTCCTGTGCTCGCATACCATTTTCAGTATGTTAAGCATCCATTGCGTGACCACCAAAAGATCATGGCGCCTGATACAGCAACTGTTTCATTGCTCAGAGGGTAAGTCGATTGCACATTTGCAATACAGTAATGACAGCGCCTGTGGGTTACCACACCAATCAAAGAGGATCCGAACAATTCCAATTATGAGTCTAGTTTGCAGATGTTTGAATATAAGGCACGTCCATTGCAGCGGTTCGCGAAGGGTTTGATAACATGATGTTCGGCTAAGAAATAGTATACAGAAGAACAAACATGTTTTCAAGATGTAGGTTTTTAAACATGTTTCTAATGTGTCTACGTTTTGAAGTTTACTACTAATATGTTGAGGGATGAATTCACGCAATCGCATTGCTTTTGCAATAATAAACCCCTTTCGAGCAGATTTTGGAATTTTAGATATAAGTCTTTGTTCAGCATCACTAAGGCAATCAGTTCTTGGGTATTGCCACGAGGAAATGCTTTCCAAAATAGATAATAGCTGTTCTTATCTTGGTGGTTTAGGGTTGGTTTACGAAATACGTCGATAAGGTTATTGTATGAGGTTAATGGTAAATTCATAACCAAATCAATATAAATAAGCATATCCCTGTACACTTGCCCTCTCAACAACAAACATAAACACGAAATAGGCTTTATTTGAAGAAATCCTGATTCGACATTTAGCTGACTGCAGTAACTCGTTTCCTTTTCAGAAATATATTTTCAACAGCCTTTTGTATAATCTTCTCTGTTTCACTTTTTACAAGGGCCATATATAATTCACCACTTGCGTTATACGGCGAGTTTTGCAGGGCTTTGTGTTGAGTCACATTTACAGAATTTCTTGGAGCATCATATGAATTATAATATATCTGTACATATTTTGCAATCTGAACAAAAACCAACAGAAAGTCAAATTCATTTGGAAAATACGGTCGAGTGCCCTCTTTGGCGCTTCCAACCAGAACAGGTGTGACAAATAACAGTGGATTTGAATAGCCTACTTCTTCTGCAAGGTCTCTCATAAATGTCTGTATGACATCATGTACATTTTGTCGTTCTTTGTGATTACCAACACTGTTCAATTGTACCAAGTGATTGTCCATTTCCTGAAATCTATCACATATCGCTTTATTATGTAACATCGGTGGCTGCTGCTCGTTGTTGAGGATTGAATACATTTTTGATAATAATTTGTACCACAATCGAAACAATCTTATCTCGCAGTTATCAATTTCAGCGTTATTAATTTTCATAATATTAATTACAAAACTGTCAATATTGGGTTAATTCAATATGTATATATTCTTTCCCTCAGTTACATCTGTAAGTCGTTTAATATTCAAGATAGGACATATATGATATACAAGCTTGATTGCTGATAATAGACCGTGCTTTGCTGCAAAGTACAAAAGGTTGACTACGCGAAAATAGCTTTAATTGTATGATTCATACACACACAATAATAAATAATTTAACTGTATTTTCTGCATAAATGTTTCAGCCGCGCGTTTGGTTGTAAGTGGATATCGGAGAACAACAACAGTATAAACATTACACATTGCACTGTATAACTTTGCATAATTTTCCCATAACACAAAACAAGCTTTCACTGTAGCTGGTTCCAATGATAAGTTGATAGCCTTTCTGAAAAGTCTAGTAACTTGGACAATTGATAATAGAGCAAATGGATACATATTTTTCATAATAAAGACAAACGATTTTTGACACGGCCTTTCTATAAATATGTGTAGACATTCCAACGCGACCTTCACATTTCTTGAAGAGACATATAGAGAGTAAAGTTACATTGGAACTAGTTGTGTTTGATTGTCTGTGATTGATTGAAGCAGCATTTGTCCGATGTCACAATCTTTGTGTATTTTTACTCTCATATTTTCTCTGTTCCTGTATAGCGTGTTTAGAAAATATTGAACTATCATTCCTTGACCGTATCGAATAGCAAAGTCTATTGAAAACGGACCGTCAACGTTGCGAGAGGTTACATCAAACCAACTATATTTAGCGAGAACCTGAACAGCATGTAGATTGCCATGGCGACATGCCCAATGGGACTCCGTATTGCCTTTGCAATCAACCACGCTTATTATCAAACCCGTCTTTGATCGTGTTTTCAATAAACGTTCTTATGTGTCCCCTTCATGTGTCATGCACGCATTATGAAACGCAGTGGAATTGTCCTCGTTTGTGTAATTCACAGCAATGTCAGGATGTTGCGGCAACAGTTGGGTCACAGACAACAAATGCAAAACGGCAGCAAATAGTGGCGAATCCTTCCTTTTCACCATGCTTTACCTGTCGGTTAACGATGATTCCACTTAGCCGCTAGTCGATTTTTTTGGACCGTTTGGTTTTATATACTTGAAAGTAAATGTATAAATAAAACTTAGTGACTTATTATCAACAAAAAATAAGAACAAGATATATTCATGCCAGACGTCCAGTAACATTTCTATATGAATATTTAACTTTTATATAACAAAGTATAAGGACCAGTGGTGAAATTTACTAGACCTGAATTGTGATTATCGTTTTATGTAATGGGATTGATCCAGTTGCGGATCCTACCAGCAAGGATACTACCAGCAGTGTTTATCATAAATCATTATTAAAAGATAAACTGGTAATTACACAACACACATTTTTCCAAGTTTTATATTATTTTATTCAATATAAAGTTCCAACATGTTTCGGTCGAATTGACTTTCTACAGGGAAAAACAATCATGATATACAATTTCTGAAGTATAACAAAAAAGGAGTTGTTATGCAAATGAGTCTTTTCAATTGTCAAACAATAAAAACATGACTGTGACGTCACACGGTTGTGCCTAGCAATAATTATTATTACGTCATAATGAGACAATTTAAAAATGTCATATGAATTAGCTGTAGCTGATAGTTACATAGGAATTAAAATATATGTTGTAATCTACAAATAAAAATTGCATAACTCGTTTATGCTACCTAAAGTGTTTACACAAGCTAAATGATATTTTTATGGTTGTTTTGTATGGTAACATGCAAACGCCTGCTAAACTCATTATACATTATTAACAAGGAGTATCATAGGACACGCGCTTGCACAATATTCAAACGACTGCTTAATATTAGAACAAACATAACCAAAAATATCATTTCCATTTAATACGCGTTTTAATGATAAATTGTTATGATTCCTTCATGCAAAACTGTAAAACATGAGTTACTATTTAACGAGATATGAATCAGGATTATTAAAACAAGTCCTCAAATCAATTACTAGAGGCGGATGCTGGACCGAATCTTAATGAGTGCTTCATTTGTTTCATTGCAATTTTTATAATGTTCTTTTAAAATAATCTTAACTTTCTAATATTTGTGAAATTGGATCCTAAAGTCATTTGAAACATCAAAAGTATGCTTTTCTGGTATAAACATTTTTGTAGAACTGACTTTCAAACATGACTAAAAAACTTAGAAAACACGAACCGAAACTTCTTTCTCGCTCAACCAAAAAAGGCTGCAAATTAACAGGCACTGTATGACGAATGAGGTTTACATTTTTATGTGGTTATACTTTTTGTGACGCGTATGCTCACGCTCAACCACAAATGGCTGCAAATTAACAGGCGAATGTAACTGTATGACGAATGAGTATTTACTTGTTTATATGGTTATGATTTTTGTGACGCGTATGCTGCTTCTTAACCATGCTATAAATCGTAGTGAATGTAGGTAGATGACTGAGCTGTATGTGACAATATTAACCAGATCTAGATCTGATAGTTACATATTACTTAAAGAGAAAGCTGAAAGATAAATATAAACATATATAATGTGCGTACAATTAATGATACGGATTCACAAAATGTACAACATTATATTATCATATATTTCAATGCAAATAATAGTGTACAAACTATTACCGTTACAATAATGATAAATAAAATGAATAAATAAATATATAAATAGTTTTTTGTAAACGCATACATGTCATATAATGACTCAATTACCAGGATTTTCAATTATAATTCATTACACTTATGATAGAAAAGTCCCCATCAAGCTATTTTTTGTTGAATAGACACTGTATGAATGCGAACAAAAATATGACACACATCACATTTGTTTTCCTCTATATCAATACCTTGAGGTTTTGGCAAATACTACTTATAGCAATGGGCAAAGTATTGATCTTATAAGGCAAAGACAACACACTTGTCCTTGTGCGATCACTAGACACACACTCTAACCTTGCTGTTGGACGTAGAGATATTTATGTACGTGAATAAAGCAAACCTCTATAAAATATGCAATTTTAAAAGGTTACTTAACAAATTATGGGAAATTAAGATCAGTATGACACACACACTTTGAAATAAGCTTCACTTGTTAAAAGTTGATAATGATATAAAATGTTATTTTTTGCGATGCTAAATAAGGTGATACACTGCGGAGTATGCTTTTTAATGCAAACGGTGCATATAGATAACACATTATAAACAAATATGGACCTACATAGCTACATTTTTATGCATTATAGCATACAGGACATCATAATTATTTTTCAACTAAGAATGATTTGTATTATGCAACAATCATTGAATATTTAAAAGTGTTCATGACAAAAGCTACAAAAAAAATCAAAAACTTTTATAAGTAAATAACGAAATGTAAAGTTTGCCTTAGGGCGACGATTCAACAGTGCAAACGGATACCTATATAGGAATACAATCGTGAGTGGTGAGTATATTTTATATTTTGAAAATGTTTGTGAGCAAAAAGAGCAGCGCCTCAATAATTATTTGCATTTGTAAAAAGTTAAAAGTATATAACAACATAGGTGAATTCAAGATCAGTATGACACACACTGAAATATGCCTCAATTGCTAAAAGTTGAAAATGATATGAAATATTAAAATTTTTAGATGCCATATAAAGTAATACACTGTGGAGTCTGCTTTTAAATGCAAAAGGTGCATATAAATAACAAATTACAAATAAATGTGGACCTATATAATAACATTTGTATTTCGAATACATGACAGGAATTTTCAAGCATAATTATTTTTCAACTAAGGATGGTCTATATTCTGAAACAATTTATGAATATTTAAAACGTTTTACATTACATAAGCTACATTGATATACAATTCTATAATTAAATAAAGGAATGTAACATGCATCTCATGTAAGAACGAATAGTTAATCTAGAACACTGTATCGGATATTTTTTTCAACCGAAAGTTTGCCTTAAGACGTCGATTCAACAGTGCAAACGGATACCTATATAGAAATACAATCGTGGTGAGTATATATTAGTTTTTGAAGATGTTTGTGAGCAAATATAGCATGACCTTTATTATGGTTGTATATTGCACTGTCAATGACATAGAACGAAATTACATTATTATGATGTTATTATTATAAATGTATATAAATAAGTTTTGCGAAATCAGATTAATTGCAGAGCTACAGAATGAGTGAGTTTTGACAAGGATTTATTGATAAATATAATGAGATATGAAAAATAATATATAGTAATTATTATTGAATTTAAACCTAGAACAGTGTGTTGTTTTATTTTTTCTTGTTTATAAAGACATAGCGTTTTAGGATAACATCAATATATATTCACTTGATATGTCTCAATATTGATTTGAAGGGTATATTAATAGCAATAAAAACGTCTTGGGACAATGTACATAGTTAACTTGTAACGTTTATTACTACATAAGAATGTTATTGTAAGACAGCTTTAATATTTTGTTTATTACGGCTGTTTACGAGAGACCTCTTTAGAGCTTTTAAAAACAACTAATCCCTAGCTGAGCACCTACGCGCTACCTCATTTTTATTGGCCTACTGTTATCTGCAGATATATGCAGCAAATACGTATTTTTTGTCCTCATATTGACAATCCTTTAACGATTAATAAAATACGTTGCCCCGTGTGAAATTCAAAATTTTCTTTTGTAAATATAATTTTAATTATCTTATAGTTCACTTACCTCTTCCATAGTTTATAGTTTACTAATCCCTACCATTTTAATTAAGATACGGAAATCAAGCATAGTAGTGACAGCTAATTTGCTTTTACTCGGATTAATAAATTATAATTGTAACTTTTTTTTTCATTTTCTAATAAGTAAAAAAAAAGGTTCACTCCAAAATTTACAAGCAATAATAATGCTATTGTTCATCGCTGATTCTTCTTTATTCTGAATTAAAATACAATAAAATCGTAACAATACAAATGAATGTATCCGAATATAAATGCAATGCATTTATCAGAATTCAATTTCATTTATATTAGATTTGTTGAAAACCAACTATATATTCATCATTATTTGATTCAAATCTCGTTACTCTTTTCTATCGTACTTATGTACATTTTATCATTATTTCAAGATCTGTCGATATATTTCTATCGGAATGACTACATAGCCAGATATAAGGGTCCTGATTTTTTTTTCAAACAAAAAATATCAATTAGCTAAATAAATGCAATTCATAAAGTCATCAAATACAAAGTTATTGTTTGTCAGTTATATTCACACTTTCTACACGAGCGCATGCGAAATTTTAAAAAGTGCTTTATTTTGAATAATTCAGTGAAATTTTGTTCTAAGGGAAAATTAATGAAAGTGATTCTTGAAAAACAAAGTCCATAAAGGCATATTTATTTATGCAGTTTTATGTCTTTTGTGTTATTCCTTCTAGCACGATGTCATCAATCCTGCATTCCACAGACGATTGGCTCGACTGGCTGTTGGATAGTTCGGACAATGTCAAATGCATGTACAAAACCCATTCTTTGCTGGCCTTGGCGGCGTACCATGATAGCCCACGAACAGTGACGCGGCTACTTTCGCAACCAGGAATCATCGTGAACCGACAGGTAGAGAATGGTGAAAAAGATTCACCACTTTCGGCTTCTGTTGCGCGCTCAATGGCTGTGACGCGATTGTTGCTACAACATCCTGACATTGATGTCAATGAAACGAATGAGGACAATTCCACTGCGTTTCATAATGCGTGCATTAACCATGAAGGGGATACGTTGGAACTATTATTGAAAACACGATCAAAAACGGGTTTAATAACAAGTGTAGTTGATTGCAATGGCAATACGGCGTCGCATTGGGCATGTCGCCATGACAATCTACATGCTTTTCAGGTTCTCGCTAAATATGGTTGTTTTGATGTAGCCTCTCGCAACGTTGACGGACTGTTTTCAATAGACGTTGCTATTCGATTCGGTCAAGGAACTATAGTTCAGTATTTTCTAGCCACGCTACACAGGAACAAAGAAAATATGAGAGTTAAAATACACAAAGATTGTGATATCGGACACTTGCTGCTTCAATCGATTACATACAATCAAACACAGCTAGTTCAAATGTTACTTAACTATCTAGATGTCTCGTTAAGTAATGTGAAGGTCGCATTGGAGTGTCTACAAATATTGATAGAAAGGCCGTGTCAAAAATCATTTTCTCTGTAATGGAATATGTGTATCCATTTGCTCTATTATCATTTATCAGAATTAATAGACTTTTCAGAAAGGCTGTCAACGACTCATTGGAACCAGCAATAGTGAAAGCCTGTTTTGTGTTATGGGAGCATTCTACAAAGTTATACAGTGCACTGTGTCTTGTTTATGCTGTTGTAGTTCTCAGACATCCACTTACAGCCAAACGTGCGGCTGAAACATTTATGCAGAAAATACAGTTAAATTATTTATTATTGTGCGTGTATGGATCATTCAATCAGAGGCCTTTCTGCGTAGTCAACCTATTGTACTTTGCAGCAAAATATGGTCTAATATCAGCAATCAAGCTTGTGTTTGATATATGTCCTATCTTGAATATTAAACGACTTACAGCTGTAATTGAGGGAAAGAATATTAGCATCTTGAATTTAGCCATGAGATACTCCAATATTGACAGTTATTTAATTGATATTATGAAAATTAATAACGCCAAAATTGATAAATGCGAGATAAAATTGTTTCGATTGTGGTACAAATTATTATCAAAAATATCTTCAACCCTCAACAACGAGCAGCAACCACAAACATCGAATGATAGAAATATATGTGCTAGTTTTCAGGAAATGGAGGAACACTTGATTGATTTGAACCTTTCTGGTTATCAACAAGAGAGACAAATTGTACATGATGCCATACAGGCATTTATGAGAGACCTTGCAGATGAAGTTGGCTCTTTGGATCCACTGTTATTTTTCAAACCTGTTTTGGTTGGAAGTGCTAAAGAGGGAACGCGACCGTATTTGCCGAACGAATTTGATTTTCTAGTTGTTTTTGTTGAGATAGCAAAATATGTGGACATATATTATAATGCGCTATTTTCTCAACGAAACAGTGTGAAAGTTAATCAAAGACATTCGATCAACGCCTTGCAAAACTCGCCGTATAATGCAGCTGGATTCTTAGCGATGGCACTTCTCAAAAGTGACTTTGAAGACTCAATACTCAAAGGGATTGAAAATGTGTTTCAAAAAAGGAAAAATAGTTACTACAGTCAAATAAATGTTGAATCAGCATTTCTTCAAATAAAACCGATTTCGTGCTTACGCTTGATATGGAGAGGACGTGAGTTTAAGGATATGCCTATTTATATTGATTTAGTAATGTCTCTACCATTAAACACATATAATCCAAGCATAGACGTATTTCGAGAACCGACCATTAACTACAAGGATAAATGCAGGTATTTTTTATTTTGGAAGTCAATGTCTTATCATGATATCCAACTATATATTGCGTTCAGTGATGTTGAACAAAGACTAATATCTGAACTTCCAAAGTCTGCCCGAAAGGGGTTTATAATTGCAAAGGCGATGCGATTGCGTGAATTAGTCCCATATCATATAAGTAGCAAACTTCAAAACGTTGACACATTAGAAGAATGTTTGAAAACCTACATGTTGAAAACAAGTTTGTTCTTCTGTGTACTATTTGTTAAGCGAGCATCGTGTTTGCAAACTCCTCGTGTACCGTTGCAATGGACGTACATTATATTCAAACACCTGCAAACGAGACTTAAACTTGGAACGGTTCGTATTTTTTTTGAATGGAGTGGAAACCCACAATTCCGGTCATTACTGTATTGCAAATGTCCAACCGACTTACCCTCAGAACAATGGAATAGTTGCTGTATCAGGCGCCATGATCTTTTGGTGGTCACTCAATGGATGCTTCACGTACTGAAAGTGGTATGCGAACACAGGAAGATATCATTGAATCGGTTGGATAACCTGGTTGAGGAAGTGAACAGATCGGATGACTATCTTTCGTATTCGATGAATCCTGATATAAGTGGGCATGATACTAAAGCCTAATTCTAAAATTAAATCATGTAAAATTCAAATTGGTACTTTGTGCTCATTTTGTTTGTACCTGGAATGACAAATTTCAGTTTATTTGCTGTTACCAAATAATTGCACAATATATCGATCCAATAGATAAAAAATATTCATATTTGGACAAATTTCAGTCAAACATTATTAAATATTCCCTATCAAATACGAGTATTGTACATCATGCACAGGATTTTATGAATAACATTTAAAATTACATTCATTTTTCTCATCCGTTATTGTGTAAATATGTTATTCAACATGTTATAATGCTGTGTTTCAAAATCTTTGATCAATTCCAGTGTAATTGTTCTTAAATATATTCGAGAGTTTTCATTGAAAACCTAATAAGATAATATAACTATGAGTTTGAATTTTTTGGCGTCGCCCAAACACAGGTAAATTGTACTTTATTCAATATATTTGTATGTGATATAATCTGTATGTGATTGGGCAGTTTTTACATGCGAGGAAGTAAAATATCGTTAATTATGGTTTTCATATTCGTTCTTCAAAGTATCAAATAATTGTTAATGAAAAATTAATAAGATATTATGAATTATGAATTTATATTGTTTGGAGACACCAAAACACATGTAAATTGTACTTTGTGCGATGTGTATTTGCATGTGATATAATTTATAGGTCATTTGAAGTTATCGTTTGCATAAAGCGTAGTTGTTTAGCATATTGTAAATTATTGTTTCATGTTTAATATTTTAATGTTCAATTCTATGTTTAATCTGCCAATGGGTCATTGAAGACACGTCATACATTCTAGCCGAATGCCTTATACTATCTAGTAAGCATGAAGCAGATAGCCCATGAAATGGGTTCTTCTATGAGCACCCGCAAACGCACCTGGGTTGTCACTTGCATTAATCCATACCATTTCGTTTGGACCGCATTCCACCACCACAGAAGCACTACCCGTTGTTTTTGCGCCATCATCTGTCAAATCCGCCACTGCTTGTACTAAAATGACTGAGGTTTTCATTAGTGCTAAGCGAAGACCATCACCATTATAGGTATTGAAATTGAATGTAAAAAGATAGATACCCTGATATGGACACACAAAACTACTTGTCATACTATTGTAATGGCCTCCAATGTTGGTAATCACTTGGTCAAAATGAGCTATTTCATACTCTTGGAGAAGTTTGTTGTAAGAGCTATAGGCACTAAAACCAACTGGCCCCAACGAACCTGTAAATAAATAGGAAAATAGGAGAATATGAAAGCAGGACATCGTTATCAAAATTTGTTGAACTGTACAAATATACACATAGTTATGGGTTGTATTCACTTTTCAAATATGAAATGCAATTAAAATGATTTTTTTAAAGCAAAATAATTGTAAACAAAAGATTATTTACTATAGATAAGCAATATAAATAACCAATTCGGTAAACAACATTTCTATCATAATATGTCAGATCGGTTTACTTTGTACAGGATAGCATCCAAAGAAAATCTGCATATAATCAGCATTTAGAGTTGCATCACAGTAGTCCAGATTT
>LQRL01103437.1:29947-41605 GCA_001703475.1 Hydroides elegans
GCTAGCATTTACTCTTCCGCTGCAATCGGCTGAAGGGCTCGGTGGGCAACACCCGCTAGCGCAATCAAATGCGTAATAGCCATAGATGGCATTCGAAAGACTGATAGTGGTGTTACCGGGACAGGAGAGATTAATGAAATCATCTACGCAGACTATGGCTGTGTGATGAACTGAAAATGATGAAAAAGGTCTTTCTTAATTAACAGTTTGCCACCTACATGCAGATATTTTATCGCATGTAATGTACCAATAATATTTTTATCATACGTGGTTCAAATCATTTGCGAATTCAGCAGTTGTTTGTGGTTTTGATAGCAACCAATTGAAAAGTTACATTTCTACAACAGATTGTATTTAGGTCTTGTTTAAATCTAAAAACAAAAATATACATATTTACAATCAACTTGACTGCTACTTTTAGGAGAGCTATGGAAATCATTTGATCCTTGATCCTTGAGGCTATCTACGACTTTCACGAGTTTCTCAATCGTTGCATCTTGATTTGAAAGACGCAAATCCATTCGTTCCAGTTTCTCAGTAAATTTTGCTTCAATGCGCTGCTCCAATCGATACATTTCCTCAATTACATTTTTAAATTGATCCTGAAAAATGAATACCATTTAAGAAGTCGTTATCCAAATATAAGAAATTTAATGTTTGCCACAGGAAATAAGTATATCAACTGTGAAAGCTGTTGGTATTTGTTAGAAGTAAGAAGGCAATATGAGTAAGAGACCAAAACAGCTGTTATGATTGTAAATAGTTTTCATTTGACAAATCTATATATTCTACATCGATTAATTTAGCGATCAAATCTAGATGCTGGAACCTTTTACACATTATTGAGTTTCTTAAGATAACCTGAGTATAATTAATTTCCAAATACCTGGGCAGCCTCACTCTCAACAGAAGCAATGACAAAAACCACGACAATTGTCAAAATATTCATTTATAATATTCAATATATTTGCAACGCATAATAAGACTCATCTATAATGAATTGTAATTATACACGCAGTCATTACCCAAGTGATGATGTGTAATTACATATTGTAGGTTCCCATACTGATAATGTTGATCATGCGATTGCAATCTCAATGACTCGTAATGGAAACACCAGATATCTTTATTCAACACAAATCCTATAAAAAAAACTCCTATAACTCCTGTAAAAAAAAGACACTATGGAAATAAGATCCCCTACCAAAAGTTCCGTGTGTATCAAATCACTAAACTGTATATATACATGATATATATTCATATAATATAACCATGTTATTATATAACTTAATGTATTTTAATATACCGACGCCTCATTTGATTTATTGTCTCAAATGTAGTGGTTATATATTATATTCACATTATGGTTGATTAGGTATTACTGCATATCGACTGCTACAGATGATCACGTATCAAATGACACACTACCAACAATTAAATAATTGCAGTAATATAATCGTCTGAATATCGTATTGGTATAAGTATTCATCAAAGTTTAAATAGTTGTAAAATAGTTAGGATATTCGCGCAACAAATGCTGTTTTTTTACAACTAGAAAAATGACGGAGAGTGATCATATAATCGACAACGTTGAATTTATGGAGTGTTATTCATAATGACATCAATCAAAGAAATACGAGGGTTCTTATATGTCTTCCATGATTTAAATAAAATGAAATGCTGCTGGATATACTCCTAACGATATTTTATATTGCATGTATAATTCATTTGTTGCAAAAAGTCATTTCAATCCATTCTAATGTGATTGCGAAAGATAAACTTGATACTAGAACCAGCACTTTTAACTATTACTTTTATGTGCATACCTATGCTTTCCCATCCTTGACAGGTACGATGCCGATAACAGCGGATATTTGCCAGATATTCATAGTTTTGCAAATCAGCAACTAGCATTTTAGAAAGCTGTTGCTGTAACACGTTGGGCTTTAAGCACAAATATTGTGATTTTATTGATGATATGACATAAATTACATTAAACAGTCTGAGTTTACAAGCTAATCAGGCTTGTCTATCTAACAATACCTATCGCTAATGGTCGGTAAAATAACTGGCAAATATATGCGCACTTTGTGTTTGTAGACAATATGTTTTTTTAAAACCACACTGAAAATAGAATCCCCCTCAAAGAGCGGAGCAACACATGAAACATGTTTGCATTTTGTTCTTACAATGAGAGTGACAAAGTTTACATCATTACGCATGAAGTCTTCTACCAAGGTAAAACGTGCAGATAAGTTAGACCTCTTAAAAGGTCCATCTGTATGCGTTTTATGCTTTGAAATATTAAGATATCGTATGTGTGGAACTATTGTTGTAGTAACAGTTGTAGCAATGTTGCACTCACGATGGATCTATTGACAAGATAGGTTGACATTGTTCTTTTTTCTCGGTTTGTATTTGGTCTTAGACACATATATTTTTTCAGAAAAAATTAACAATGTTATAAAATAATCTCTGCCATATATCTTGCTTTAATGCACATAGATGTAATGTAATGTACGACATCACATTCTGCCAAAACAATGTATAATCTAAGGCTTGCTACAATCTCTAGATTTTAATACCGAAATCGGTTAAATGCCCATCCATGTATGAGACAAGGTCACTGACACATGATGAGCACGTGACGAGTTACATTAGCTTAGGTAATACCTTTGGGTTGTATAGGGTGAATATGTCTTATCAGATCACATAAATACCTACTGTTACTCGCTTTATTAATGTTCATTATATTTTCCTTTTAAATGAGAGTTATAAGTCGTATCTTGAAGCATAATCATTCCTGATATGAAATGAATTTCGTTGAAAAATGTCATAAATTATAAATGTAAATATAATTTATCTGCACAAATTATTTCGCACGTTTTTTATAAACACATATAAATTAATCCCGAATGTGTATTGAATGCAATTTACGCACTAAATGTTTCCAAACAATGATATACAACGAAACACAATTATGTGATACATTGAATATATATGTGAGCATTGTTAAACACCATTTCAAACATTCGCGCGCTAAAAAAAACACACACCATTTTCTCCGTTGACATATCTTAGAATATGCAATCGTTTAAACCAAAGGAGGTGCTTAATTTTTATAATTCATATGTCAATTAAGACTATAAACGTGCCATTAATTTTTTTTAGTATCTACAAGGTATGAAGTAGTTAGCCTATGAAATAATTCTGCGTGCTGAGCCTCCAAGAAATTCACCAGGATCGCCAACGACCATGCCCTATATGGAGCTAACACTGTTTTAGATTCATCAATAGGATCTTAATAATTAGATTATGCTTATGTATGAATATTATTACATTATTCAGCAACTTGATACTCAATTGTTAACCCTCTGCATCTTAAGTCAATAGCTACAACCCTTTAATTGTATTATTTGTGTATAATGCTACCTATGTTAAGGCTAGTCTTCTATAAAATTTTATTTACTCTGTTCGGATCAAAGCTAACTGATATTCTAGTCAAGAAAACGTTATGTTTGCGTCTTATGGTTGAATCTTATGCCTGAGCATTTTCTTTATTGTCATCCTGACTATTGCCCTGAAAGCTCTTTGCAATATCTTCAAATGTTCTCTGTTTTGTCTCGGGAACTTTCATGAAGATAAACACTAATGCAAACATGCTGGCGACTAGAAATAAAAGCAGCGTAAACTCTTTTAATGTATTCTGAAATAAAAGAAGTGAGTACTAAGAAATATAATTTGTATACGTCTCGTTAACGATATGAATTTATATCTAAACATCTATAATATAATGTCTTATAAATGCCTCAATCGAGATGTTAAAATCAAGGGATCCTTCTTTGAGTGTTTTCATTGCTTTTTTCGTGTCCTTAAAGTTTAAACTGTATTATTTTGGTGTTTTAAATGAAGTAAAACTAAAACGCAATTTAGCACATACTTACCCGTATCAGCTCGAAGCTTATCATGACAACAAAAATGCTAAGCCAATTGGTGACACTAACAACTGCCATAGCAATTGGTCGGGGCCCTTGGCGGAAGAGTTCTGATCCTATCATACGCGGGATTGGTCCTTTATGAAATGATAATAAATAAAACTATAGTTGATTGTTTATATACAAAGCTGGTCCACATTTTGATCCGATCAACAACCTGATTACATTGTGAATGAATGAGATTCTACGTGTGATTAATATCTCTAAGATTCAAGCAGAGGCACAACGTACAATTATCGCCAAATAATTTTAAAATGAATGTTCAAATCAATTACTGTAACGTTATACAATAACAACATCAGGAATCAACCCAGCATCTGTGTACACAAATCATTACATGCCACGATTCGATATACAATAAAAACAATTTAGAGAGCGATATATAGCAATTTCACAGTGACACTCTTCCTAAAATTTGACCTTTACTTGGACCAAGTGCAAATGTAGCAGAGAAAATAATTGATGAAGCAATAATTAGATAACTCAAGTCATTTTCTCGATCCTTCAAAGATTAAAAACAATATTAGAACAATTAAATATGTTCATGCCAAAGGCATGCTGATACCTGAAATGATATGAAACATGTTACATTTACATCAAATCAATTAAACAGATAAAAGTTAAAGGCGAGTATATATCAAATACGAAACTAAATGTGCACTGTAGTTTTCATGATGCTATAACACTTTGCCACAGAAAAGCGAAATACTAAACTGAGACATTACTCAATAACACTGCTTATCATAGATGAAATTGTCGCAATTAAGTATCATATTATAACAGGGTGTACAAATAACACATATCAGTTTGCGCATACCTGAAATATAAGCGCTACTGTAAATATTATCAAATTTACTATGAGTATACCCAATGGCACTATCAATAAAGGTCGTCTTCCAACTTTGTCCACCAGAATAACCTGTTAAAAAACAATAATTGAAGTAATTGAATGAATCCTTAATAAACACCCCTTTTGAAAATCTAGTTTTCTATTATATGTGTTAACACCATAATCGGAATAGCATACCCCAATAATAGACGATACAATAAGCACTGCATTCTGTCCGATAACTACATATTCGATGTTAGATTCTGGTACACCAGCCATGGTATAGATTCCAACCGAGTAGACTGTAATCTAGAACAAAAATATAACATTGTGCTGTGCACAAAATGTAAACATAGTTCGTGTTTACGTTTTGTACGACTATTCGTTGCTACAAGGATTCGTAATGTTTCTCAAACTCCATTGTGTAAACTAATATTTAGAAAGTATAACATGCAACTTAGACACAAAACTATGTCTTTACAAAACATGCACATTTGGACCACATTGTTATTTTAAAATTACTTTGCGACATTTATCAATTAAACCCATGCTTATTCATAATACCGCAGTGATGCCAGTTGTCTGTTGAAAAACGTGTAAGAGACAAGCAACGATCAAAGGATGCCGTAAATGTGGTGTCTTTACAAGCATAGTTAAAGTCACTTTTTCATCAGAATCGTTTTCACGTGATTCATGTAGCATCTCCTTAATTTCTTCCGCTACGTCATGGTTCTGTCGAAGATACTGTAGCGCTGTTTTGATAAGAAGGTTTACGGTTGAAAATGTAGTCTCTCATTACCTCATTAATTATGAAAAATTCCACTTTAATTTGACGTTTGATTTATTTAGTAGAATTTATCAGATGTAATTATCCTCAAAACAAAATTTTAATATACTAATAAGGTTAAAGCCTTAGAAATAATAAAGCTTATTGCATTGCCTAAGACAAAATCCTCTCAGTCAATTTTTTGATTGTTTTATGCCATAAATACCTTTTCGAGCTTTTTCCTCATCGCGTTTTGTGAGCATCAGATAACGAGGAGATTCAGGGAAGACCGGCAGGAAAACAGATGAGATCAACACAGGGACAATGCTTAGCAGCAGAATGTAGTGCCACAAGTCAGAGGAACCTGTATTTATATTCATATTAATCTATATTAAGTCTTTATGTCAGACAACGATCAATTTTAAGTAGTTTAAGAGTGTTTGTTTTTTGTTTGTTTGTTTTTACTTTGTGGCTAAATAATTGTGTGATAATTATTACGCCACGTCACGAATGGGTAATTTTGTTTAAGCATGTAGATATCAAACATCGACTCTATCATGTTTAATAGTTTCAACGACCTAATATGCTGCTTAATCCAACAGTTGGCGCGACGAGCAGACCAACGGTTATAGTAAGCTGATGCAGAACGCCAAAGGCTCCACGAATGTGTCGTGGAGCGATTTCCGTGATGTAGGTGGGAGCAAGAGCCGAGTACAAACCTAGAATTAAATAATTTGCATTTAACGCCAGTTACATATAAATACTAGTGTATAATGCATATTTATGACCTACATAAGGCGTCTTGATCACTCTTGTTTACCAATATAACATGTCAACATGTAAATAATAGAAATATAACATGGAAATTATAATATAATATGTTGTCGGTGTATTCGGAAATAACTATAAAGCAAAATAAAATTTCCATTGCGTTTAGTGATGACTGAATATTATCTTGCACTTATATTATAAGTAATTATATGATATAATTCTAGTCGTCATAAAATCGATTCAATATTTTTCTGTTCTTACCACAGCCTATTCCTATGACAAATCGCCCAAGAATCAGCAATTCGGGAAGATTTGTAGGGACACATAGAACTTGCATCAACGCTCCAATGACAGTCGGAATATGACTAATTAGGATCGCCCTCTTCCTGATTGTTAACAGAATAAGAGGTTTAAGAATTATATATAACTAACAGAACTGTTATGAATCGCATTTATCATTAAAAGTGAAGTCAAATTTGGAATAGCAAAGCTGAAATGTGATCGATTCACGGTCTAAAGTATCCATCACCATACGTTTGACACAATTAAGGCATTTGATGGTTGAATATCTTCGTACGTTTAATGGTAATATCTAACCAAATGAATAAGCAAATGAATAGTTTTATGTGGCAGTTTGTGGCCAAAATGATAATCGAATGCCTTAACTATTAAGAAAGATTGTATAAAAACCTTAACATAATTTTATAAATTGTAATGATGTTTATTTAATAACATGATAACGAATTCGATAACCTTCCCACTTGATCATACTTCGCGATGACATTAATGCATCCAGCATACCAGCGGGAAAGAAAATGGCATTGGTTATGGACCACAATACAATTATACCAGGTCACTTGCTTTCTTTCCATAGCGATCCTTGTACGAGTCTTTTATGAAATCTTTAATGTGCTACAAATAAATGATAAGAAGTTAATGAACCTTTATCACGTTACGACATGACCCAACATATTAAAATTCGTATTTTAGTATTTGGTTATTGATAAAGGGTTATATTCAGTTGTTCCATTCAACAGGTGTGTATGTTTATTTGTATTGAATGTATGTATCATGTGGTATGATCATGTGATACATTTTAAACGTTCGATACCATATTTATCACGTTCAATTGGGTTAAATCAGTTGCTTATGCATATTAACCTCTGATGGTTGGTTCAAGGCAGCGAAATTCCAACCGATCAAAAAAGAAGTACCGATCAGTATCACTACACTATGTAGTATTAGTTGCCGTGTCACCAACTGAAATATGGCGCTAATCAAAATAATTAGGGTAAATACATATATAAAGACGTGATTACATTTGGATTTAGAAACTGAGCCTTTTGTCATCCTCCCAAACGTATCTTCCGTGCCAAAGCGTAACAGTTACTTGCGTTTAGAATTTGCCAAAAGGAATAAATTGTAAGGAGTGAACAAGGCTTAGTTTAAAAAATCGATATAGACGCTGAAAATGATTGACTTTTATTCATCAATCACCTAGTATTTTTAAAATATTGTAAGTGTTTTAACTGCTTTTATACAATGAACATGACTATACGTAAACCTAGCCACATATAAACACACACTAGCCCTATAAAATGTATTACTTCCATATCTATGCACACTTCTATATTTTGAAAAGTAGATGTGTTTGTTATTCATAGATATTTACATTAACTTTCTTTAACACATATTTACTTTCTGAACTATCCTTAAGGTGATGGATTAATTTTATTATGATAAAATATCTCTCATACGGATCCAGGATTAAGCTTGAAATAGCTTCTAAGATCTCTAATATACAATTACTCTGTTTATGCTGTACATTGTATACGATAAATGTGTTTGTATTTTAAAACTTAAATTGTTACTAGCATAAATCTTATATAATGCGTGCCTTTTGTTGCCAAAACATAATATCATTGTTTGCTCTAAGTCATAACTTAACATCACTCTCACCTTTTGCCATTTGACTATATCTATTTGGCTAAATCCTAAACTTACAACACATATGTTTAAACACAGAGAAACGTGTTGTCATTAGAATAGATAAACAAGACATTATTGTACTTTGGATGCCGTAACAAACGCGACAACAAACGAAAACTATCCCTTTGGTTATCAAATTTCATCATATATAAACGTAAATATGTTTTTCAAAAATGCCACAGGTCATATTACGACCTCAAAAATAACTAATTTATTCAATACATTTGTCACTTTAATATAAGCTGATAATATAAGATACTTCGAGGGGGAGATTGTGTATAATTGGAAAAGCAAGAATGAGAGCCAATAGAATGACAAACAAGGCAAAACTTTAGTTATTGGACCATCGAAGATATCGGTTAGCGAATGACATAAGATAGAACTCTATCTAACGAATTTCAAAACACAAACAATAAACAAAATCACAAATATCTAGGCGGTCATTTCCCAAATATATCCAAATCAGACCAATAAACATTGAATGTTTTGCGAGCACCCCATATAAGGCGTTTGCTATGCTGTTTAACCATGTATGTAGAACTATTGAATGCCATCGTTTTTATGCATAAGATATATTGGCTGAATAACATGTATTTTGTTGAATTGCTGTTGATAAAAATGTCAAAGAATTTTTAAAAAGAAATGGACAGGTGTGGCAAAAATCGCCAAAAAATAATACGTTTTTAGATTTTCAAAAGACCAAAGAATAACAAAGTTATTTGAGATTCAATTGGTTTGTTAACCAATTTTATATGGATTAAGAAATCTTTTAACCGGGTTGGCAAACACAAGATGCAATAAACGTAAAGGCGTGTGTTTTTTGTAGTTCACTTAGCATGTTTCACAGAGAAAAGTGGTTAAACTGATGCGGTTTTGCAAATACATGTAAGTGTAAAAATGAAATCATGTATTTATAATGATACATATAAAGGCATGTATTGGTATGGTTACCAAAGTGTTTAATGCAGGTTTTAATTTAAACAAATGTTTCTTATATTTATTTATATAACGCCAAAACATTCATACGTTGCTAGATTTAGCGATGGTTCAGCTGCTAAATATTTATATATAGGTTTAAGCCATTCGAAAAAAATCCATCTGTTGTATATCAAACTGTAAATATTACCACTAACCCTGCGTAATTCCATATTCAAACCTCTTTTTTTATTTAGTACCCTCAAATGCGAATACCAGTAAACATTTATAATGCGTAGTAGCTTTCTTGGCATGACACTAGAATTAAATTTATATTTAATTATCGTTTTAGTGTCCAGGCAGAACATGCTAATTTGAATGGTAACAACGCCAGAACATATGTTTATGTCTAGGTGCAACATTTTGCTTTAATTATGATATCTTCCGACACAACATTATAGTATTCGCTGCATAGTACCATGACGTCTTTGAAAGGCCTGATAAACGTCTCGACGTCACGTTGTGGATTGTATGGAGTCAGGGCGTAATTTGTGACGTCTCCACAAGACGTCATCGCATCGACTTTATATATGATTGACGTCAATACGCCGTGTGCCACAAGAAGTTGTGACGTCTTGTAATCCTCAGGGTATTTATATGACGTTAACTTTCTACCATTTTCCCCTAACTTTCTATTTAAGCAAGGACTTTTGAATTTTATTCACGTTAACACTTTTGCTAGAATAAAAGGTAGATTAAAATTTTCATGTATTTTATTTTGCTCTTTTAAATATCAACAACGCATTTGGACACTTCATAACATCATTCAATAGATGTTTTAAATTCTAATATAATCAAGCACATATTCTATCAATTTACCTAAATGCAACAAGACAGGAATGTACACACAATAGGAAAATTAAATCAATAGCAAATTCATGTGTATTAAAAGATATCGCTTTAAGTGCAAACTATCCTATTACTGAATATGTTGATTTACATTCATAAAACATATTTTGGTGCTAACATTGCAAAAACTGAAACCCTAATACACGGTTTAGAGCATATCATAAGTTTTTATAATCAATATTTTATATAAAAGTCAATTCAACGGACTGTTTAGCCGTCATGACAATATTAAAATACAATGTAGTAACTCATGAAAACAATTTCGTGCTAATCAATTACCATAGACTTTTGTTAATCGGAACCCCTCGGGACCGGTCATTTTGGTTCCGATAAACCGACGCGGGTTCCGATTAACAGTAGTAAATTTGTATGAATATGCGATTATGGGGTTTTAAAATCGCTTCCGATAAACAGATAATTCCGATTAAAAGAGTTCCGACTGACGAGAGTCTACTGTATTTGAACTTTTTGTCAAGTAACATGTGTTTTGCTTAATTTAGTAAACATTTTTCTTACTTATACATATGATCTTTTATAAATCGTATCAACAATATACTTCGGGGCTATAAAGAATCTGTCTTATGATTTCGACGTCGATTATTGAGTTACAATACAAATACTAAATCACACTTGTAGGAACATTTAAATAAAATTATAAACAGTTATATCTACATTGAAATTTGCAAATGTATTACACGTATCGATAGGATTCAAAGCAGTATGCGTACCACATTTAATGCTAATTAAAAAAAACGAATTGTCACAAAACACCAATTAAGCGAAGCGGACGATTCGATTAAAACTTCAACTACCCGAACTATTACAGTTATTGTATAATTTTGATTCATGATTATCAAATGCTATCTTAAACACATATTTCATCAACCGAACACATAATTAATAAATATAAATACAATAGTGCTTTATGTACAAGCATATTTAAACATCCACAACTAATAAATATGGAAGCTTCAAATTCAATTCATTCATCATGATTGTCTTTGTAACATCAAGCACAAACACATTTACAAAAGGAGGTAGCTGCACGTAATCTGAAAATATCGAAACTGAAATGAGACAGCGAACATGAAGCTTCCCTGTTAGTATTTAGACTTAAAACTTGCAGTTGTAACGTCTTAGCGTCCACGATCGTAGCTGCAGATTTGGTGTGTTTTCTTGCATATGACATTTTCATTTATAGCATGAGATCGTGGTTTGACGTCTTTCAAAACCTTATATAGCAAAATGAAAATCATTACGTCGTCGTTTTATTAGGATCCTTACATGCCGATTTGCCTTCATAGTAGTAGTAGTAGCATTTATCCTTTTTGACATGACATTATCATATATACATGTACTTTAGTGTCCGGACATACCGTACACATTGCATGGATCAGACGTCGCAACTTCTAGCCATGACGTCAGCGCAAACATGAATATGACCGCGTGATGCTTTGGTATGAAATCATTATATATTGAAGTGC
>LQRL01103446.1:0-15402 GCA_001703475.1 Hydroides elegans
TTGCATAAGTATTACAAAAGAATTTTCGAAAAATCTCACAACTATGTAACGGAGAGAGTCTCACGAGAGACATACGTGTGAAAACATATGTATCACACGACTATTGTAGAGAAAATATCAAAATGACATCCCTATGCAGCGTTTGACATTAACTTCAAATCGATGGTCGCGCTCGCGCGACTAACTCTAAAAAGTTAGTCGCGCGGCGGAAAAGTTAGTCGCGCAATACTATTTTGAGCATTTATTATTAGGACTTTACATTTAGATTTAGAAATCGCTCTTAAATATGTTGTATCAATATTCTCCATATTACCATCTATAATATTTTATGTCGATTATAAATTGATAGAAAATTAATTCAAAATATATTCTATAAAACATTTGATTTTCTATACATAGTTATAAGGCAGCCATGTTTTTTTTCAATATCCACGTTAACATTCGGTATTTCGGCTTTCTAATCAGTCTTTTCTCAAAGCCACCTACCCCATTTGAGGTTGATTTCATCTTATAATCTTTTTGCCTAACGCACAATGAAATGTAATCCATAACTTATAAGGGAACACTTAACATTGAACCCTTACCATTCCAACCCTCAGACCTTTTATCGGGTCCTTCGTATACCAAGTATAATTTTTGATACATGAGTGCATCCTAAAACAGGATTCTACGAATATAGACGGTACCATATCAAATAATACTCGATTAAGCTGAACGAAACATGTATTGCAATTTAAGAACACAATTTATTAGGAACAAATAAGCGAGCGCCGAAGGCGCGAACCGAAAAAAAACCCAAGAAAGTTCCATAATTATTCTATTGTTAAACAAAAAGTCGCGAAGTGCGCGACTAACTTTGAAACGTTAGTAGCACGGTCCAAAATTTAGTCGCATTTGCGACCGTGCGACCGCTAATGTCAAACACTGCTATGTGAGACTCACAATACACACACGTGAGAAATCGTCAGACTTAAGAAAGACTTACCGAAAAATCTCCCTGTGAAGTAACCGAGCGAGTCTCTCAAAAGTCCCCCATGAGAAATCAAAGCGATCACTGTGAGACATTTCGAAAAATCTCGCAGTTATTTCACAAATGTCTCACAAAAGACCCCTATGAGAAAACAAGTTTATCACAGTGAGAGATTTTAAAAAATCTCACAATGATTTCACCGAGCGAGACTCACAAAAGTACCCCGTGAGAAAACATAACCATCGTTGTGAGACATTTAAAGAAATCTCATAGTGATTTCACCGAGCGAGTCTCGCAAAAGACCCCCGTGAGAAATCATACCCACCACAAAAGACTTACCGAAAAATCCCACAACGATTTCACCGAGCGAGACTCACAAAAGACATACGTTAGGTATCATAAGAATCAAAAAAGACTTTTATGAAAATCTCACAGAAATTTCACGAAGCGAGCCTCGCAAAAGCCATACATGAGACAACATACGTACCATAAAAGTCTCGCTAAAAAACTCCCACAAAATCTCACAGACTGTGAGCTCATGTGGGACGTATGTGAGTATTTGAAAGGGCCATGCGAGTCACACCCGGCGAGTCACCTTTGGTGAGGTCACTGCGATATGGTGGTGATTCTTACAGGGCGAGTCACACCCTGTGAGAAATTCTGTGAGTCTCACGGTAACTCACCGCAACTCATGTGAGATTCATTGTTGACTGGGGTGTAGCCTTGCGTATAAATCGCAATATTTGTCGAGATTGGTTTGAGTTCATCGCTCTAATTCCTTTCTCAAAATATGGTATAAGGGCGCTTTCATCCAAAAAAGACATTGTGATATTGGTTTAAAATACATAACTAACCGGTTGCGAGCAATTTTGTGTCTGTTTTGCGTGAACAAACCTTAACAATGATTATGATTGGAAGGTTGTCAAGAGTTTTAAGAGATTGTCTACGAGTTTATTTTATATATTTTGATATAAAAGAGCCAATTCGGGCGGCATTGAATTATCATCATTTCTGGGAAATTATGAATAGCAAAATTACATTGTTTTTTTTGTCTTGATATATATTATATTCATAATCTCCGAAATGATTCCAAGACTTTTTACCATATTTCAATAGTATACCTAACCTATATAAGAGTCTCCGTAATCTATATATGATACAACAGAATGAATCATTGATTTTATAGTCTGAGATTGGTGAGTGCCCTTACAATTGTCTTGCTTGACAAATCACTTATTATTGCATATTTCCACGCACAGATGTATTATGTCGACTTCACGGAGTATCTTGGAAAACCCTCAGTTTATGCCTTTATCTCCAAATGGAATATACAATGTATGTATCATTTAAAATATACAACTATATATAAGTTATAAGATACTTACATGTAAACGTCTCTTTTGGTCCCTCCCCAACGCGCAAGAGTCAGCTGATATCTGATCAAAACGCAGTAGTTCATAATGGTTTCGTTTAAAATGCCACTAATTTGGCCAATATGGGTAATAAAGTCTCAAATCTCAATAACCCATTTTGTAAAGAATAATACCATTTTAAAGATCGTTTTAATCACTCAAGGACTTTATGGCCCATAATGCCAAAATTCGATAGCATTTTGACCGGGGGATTTCTTGACCGACGGCGTTAGACCTGGATTCGCACGAGCCATGCATTTCTATGTTCGGCTGCGTTAATCGATGTCAGTCCTTATTTCCTGATAGAGTAGTCGCTGTCCATATGTGTTGTGGGTGGAAACAGTGGTGGTGATATTGCCATTAACAAGAGCCAGCTGTCACAAATTAGCTAATGTTGGATTCCGCTCTAATGGGTGTGCGTGTAAAAGGAGGAGGGGCGATGACAAAATAAGAGATGACCAGAGGGGGAGGGGAGGTGAAGGAGGGGTCTGGTGTATGTGGAGAGGGAGGGGACTCTTAGGGGTGAGTATACTCTCAAATTGCTGCCCTTGTCGTTGGTATGATTTATAAACTTTCGTGCAAAAAGGTCCAGGGATACCACGCAAATCGTGTCATACCAACACTTATCACAATTTCTAAACAGATATTCGCTTAGCGATTACATCGACAATATAACAAGTTTATGCATAGCCGTCGACTTAACGACCGAGTGCTGATTTACAGCATTTGAAATAACAAAAATGTTTTATTCACTCGAAAAAAATATCATATAAGAATCTACCATGCGCATTACATTGTATATCTTTTGGTAACCTGAAGATTCATTTATCAATTCCTTACAAAAAAAATCGTTTGACAAATAGACAGTGCTATATATTACGTGTTTAGAATGAAAAAAAGTAAAATTATCAAATAAATATAAAACCAAGGAAAGGCTTGACAAGCAGCTGTATATGCAGCTACAACCACAAGTATGATATTGTTTGGTTAAGTGCTACTAAATACATGCCATAGAATAATAAATAAAGAATTCTTAATAAAGAACCATTACAGCGGAAACATTTGCTTTGTGTTCATTCTGAATAGCAGGCGTGGCATGGATTCCTTATTGTTAAGAGGTCAAACGACTCGGGCCGTTATGCTCAGATATAATAGGAAATTATTCAGTGCTGAAGCAGTTTGTTATTATAATTTATATTGTTATTCATTATTATTTATTTACATTATATTTTATATAATATTGAATTATTTTGATAATATTTAGTTTTATAATCACTATTATCTTTATTATATTACATTATAAAGTATGTTGCCCATCAATTATAATATCGCACGCATTATCAAATCAATATAGCTATTTTGATTCATTTATTATGTGAGCGTGAAAATAGGAACGAAAAATATATTGAAACCAGGAAAATACGCATACAGAACTACGTCACGCAGTATCGTTTCAAACCGCAACCGTTAACATTTTGGTGAGGGACAGTTTGACCGGCTTCGATTGGACCAGGATTTCCAGTCACCCAAACTCGAGGGAATAATATTAATGAACTCCACATAGTGACAACACAACATCCAGGTACTCACCATATGTTTCCTGTGGAACAGGTATTCCTCCAGGGTCCAGTTCGGCGAATGACTTGTCGCTATGCACAAGGATAACCGTTGCGACCAATACCGCCCTAACAACATTGTTCAGCTGCAGGCAATAATCCATCATTGTTTTGCTGTCCGGCTAAGAGAATTAAGACAACGCCTTTCTCGTGTATAGTTCCTGATTAGGTGGCCATGATTAGGAGGTTTTCATTGGTTGGTCCGGGTGGCGATGTCTCATGATGTGGCGCATCTTTCTGGAAAAAGCATAAATATTAGTTTTATAAAGGAATCAAGCAAATTCGTTGACGGGCTGTTATTCACGGTTGTAATACATGATATGCCATTCATTCCATCAAAAAAATATTTGTGGATATTTGAAATGGGTTTTCAACTCCTGGGTTTGTCAAGAAGACAAATATATCCCCAAACGAAATGGCAATCAACTCTTTAATACTCATTATATTTATATATATATTAGAGAAAATACTCGCGTTTTCATTTGGTCTATTGATATTTTAGCTAATCGTTTGATTATTGTCGGTTACCTTTTTAATTTTGCTTTTAAATGAAAGAAAAAAAAATCAACCACCAAATTGTTTGCTAAATAGTAGCTTTAAAACCGTATCACTGTTAATTTAACAAATTGTCATTTCTTTTTTTTTTTTTTGATTTTTTTTTCTAATTATTAAATCATTTAATATTAACTGCAATGCTTTTGTAAATCAATTTGGATTAATTGGTAAGAGGAATATTGCCTTTCAAAGGCGCATTGAGTCAATTATATGAATTTAAAGAGTAACTATAAGTAATATCCTCTTTTAACAATCAAGCTTTTATTTAATTATTGTAGTAACAAATATTAAAGTAGCAGGTTATTTGTAATAATAAAACCAAGATTGTTTTCAATTCAGTTTAGTTTAAATTCCTTAGTTGCAACAGTGTCTATATTTTGTATGAGTTAGTCAAATCAATTATAATAAAATTCGAAATCATACCTTAGTATTAATGACGCAAATCTATTCAATTTTAATAGGTTATAAATAATCACTTAAATTAAACTATAATATTAAAAGCAGCCACAACCTTTGCAAATCCTAATCCAAATCAAATAACAATCCATGCATATATTTTAAGGTTGGAATAGTACATATTTACGTTTTATATCCCCGATCATAAACAAATTATTTGCGCAGCAATTATTACTCTATTCAATCATTTACTAACTATATATCTGCTTGACTTTATATGGACTGTCCATAAGGGTCATCCCCTGTTCCGTAAATCCATATTTGTTTTTATCTATTTCCCATTATATTATCTCACCCTTAATGATCTCATGTCGTTGTCATTGTTCGATGGAAAAATAATATAGACGACAATGATCCTCCGCTCGGTATTGTCTTAGTTGATTCCGGTTTTTTGTCCGCTTGCAATGGAACAAATGAATGGTTTGAAGAGGAGCTAATCCATGTCATTTATATGTCTATAGAATGAGGAATCCTTAAGTCTGGCTATCTATGGCTTCATACGCAACGTAATTTTCTTGCTTGGAACCAACAAAAGCGGGTGGCAGTTTTTTTCGTTTTTTGCATATGTGTGCGCGTCAATAGATTTACGTACATTTATCATAACTCAGTGAAATATACATCATATTACTCATCATGTCTACTCACACTCAATTTTGTAAATGTATTACAATTTGAATGATTCATTTAAATTATTAAATTGATAATTAACTACATTAATTTTCCACCCTTCTTAATTATACTGGAGATAAAATCAGAGCTTTTACCTCAAATCTTAATGAGCCGCAAATTATTATTTCCATATTTTGTTATTATGAAAATTATTTAAAATAATAATTACAGGAAATGCCTTAATCAGTCCTCATTACTCTTGTCCGTTTTCACCTTGCTAGAGCCAGCACTTGGAAGTCAGCATAAATTAATCCTAATTATTCGATTCTAATGACTGTGAGGGCCTGAAAAAATGTAACGATTCTTTTTTCCCCTTAAAATCCATGTCTATCAATGTATACTTTATTGGAAACTAGCAAACACGCCTTAACTTTCGTTGCGTTCTTTAAAGCTTGACGCGTTTTTGAGTTTTGCATATACATGTAGCTTATTGTGGGTTATGGGTTCGGTATCGGAAAAAAAAGTTTCCCGCGTGACCATGCGCTAGAGGTTCAGAGTATGCGAGTGCTTGAGAGATCTTGTATAAATTATATAATATATTTTACTTAACCTGATTTAAAAAAAAAACACCCGAATCAAATAAACATGAAATGTCTTACGATGAAATTCTTGCAACAAAAACATTGTTTCTATGCATTATATGGCACATTAGACGGAATTTAATATCCTATATCCAAATCCGGACATATAGTGATCAGCCCGAAACATTAAACGAGGTAAACGAGGGATGTGTTTGGCTGAAGCATCGTTATTTCTCGGACAATGAGGTGATACCTAGCAAAAACACTTAGCAAAAGACCCTCCATGTAATGTAAGGGGCTTGTTGTAACTTCGCAAACAAAATATACGGATACGATATTGCCAATCCCTTTATATCATTATATCGCGGATCACACTTGTGACAGCCTCGACGCTAAATCTTTCGTTGGTCAGAAGTCGCCGCTTCATACTATTAACCTAGTATGGCTAAAGACTATCATAGGCAAATGCATTGAAAGTCACATGATTACTCGAAATAAGTTAACAGTCCCTTTGTATTAATGATCCATTATTTTTGATAATGGACTGTAAACTTGTCTAAAGAACTCGGTCAACTCAATTAATTGAAATATTTTGAAGGTGCCTCAACTGCGCTAAGGAATTATTTTAATAAATGGACTGACCTCGTACTTTATTTCTATACAGAAAGAAACTCAAAGCTCATTTGCACAATATCTAAAATGAAAACTACCAATAAACCCTGACTTTGAAAGTGATAATGTGTAGAATGCTGTCTAATATGTTAGCAACTTGACTGATATATTCTATGTGACAGAGTCATACCTTCTGCTCAAAAAAAACAGACCTTCGCTAAAACTAGGCAAACAGCGCTAACGACTCACTAAATGATCCTATTTATGTACCCTAAGAGAACAGTTCATCTAAGCCCCCCTAAGAAGGTGTAGCAGACTCATAACATAAACACCAAAGGAGAAACATTTCTAATTAAGTTTTCCGCGGTGGAGTCCTATTTGGTTCTAAGGCGACAGTTTAAGGGTCTTGCCCAACTCAGAGCCTTAGACAATATAGCACTTTATTGAAAAAGATGCTTACAGGGGCATATGGATCTGCCATGTAATTGATATAATATGAATCATCGATTCAGATAATCTTAAGGAAGCGATAACGATGTCATTTATAAAATCATATATTAAACGGATATCTTAAACAATAATCAAGAAATAAGCAGATTTTGCATGATACTCTCAAGCTTCATGTTTCATATAGCAAAGACGGAAACCCCACACATAGGTTTGCAATTATAGTTTTTAACGACTTATGATGTTACTGGCTGGAACAGGTAGTCTCTATAGGCTAAAGAAAACCTCAGGATTTACTCCAAGACGGGGAGTAGACCACCAAGAATAGAAGATGCTAGAGCAATGATATTAGCCGCTGGTAATGGCTATTTATTCTTAAGTATATGACTTTATTAACCATATTTTATTAGACATTTATTATGATGCATTCATCGACCAGCGTATTTTTTTACGAAAAAGTGGAATCGGTACATAATATAGTTAACCCTTCGAAATCAGCATTCACGCAGTTTTGTCTTCACACTTAAATTGGTCTTGTTCACCTGGCTGCGGTCGAAATCCTGACCCAAAAAAAATATTTGGTGGTTGCATATGAAATTGTAGAAACATAATTCTTTGCATTTGGTAAACAGTAGGGGGCCTTGAGATGGAATGAAAGAAAAATAGTCATCCTACACAATTCCTATGAATTCACAATTGATTTCCGCACCATTGATGCTCATAAGAAATTTGGAATTTGAGTAAGCTCAAATATGTAAGCGAGACCAATAAGTGAGGTTGTGTGTATTTATGAAAGGAAAGTTAGAAGGATGATATAGATTTGACGTGGAATTCGAGGCAAAACGATTTGAATTACATAATTGGTATCGATTACATCGACAGCCAGAGTGTTTTTCGCCAAATGAATACTGTATTATGCATGTCAATATAATTATTATTTATAATAATTTTAAAGAAGTTCTGTGTTGTTGAATCAAACAAGCGATTGACTCTCCGACTCGAAAAGATGAACAAGTATTTCTGTCCTAAGATGCCAAATACAACTACAGTGATAGTCGCAATTTATTTTTGGTGAAAGAGCAGTCCGTTACCTTAAATGAGGATTAACAAAATTAATTCTTACGTGAATGCCATTTAAGAGTTGCATACCCTTGAACTATTCTCAAATCTAAAACACATCAATCTCATTCATTTGTAGCACTATGTTAATTTGCGTCGCATCACAGGTTAAGCACAATCCTTGCATTACACTTTGGCCTAACAAAAAGAAATTTAAACAAAAAAGAATCGCGTACCCTTGAACTATTCTAAAATCTAATCTCACATCTAAAACACAGTACTTTGCGTATATGTACCTGCCGTGAACTTTTCTCAAATCTAAACCACGGCACCTCTTTCATTTGCTTTGAGGCATTGCTGCTCATTAGCTTATAGCCCTAAAGAGGGTCGTCAAGGCGACACTTGCCTCGTTTTGAGAGTGCTTAGGACATCAACACTAAAGGGTAACCCTACTATATAAAATGTTAAAAAGTCAAATATACCGAGCGTCACTGAAAACGCAAAGCAGGTTTGATATGTAACCACACGAAAACTATAAATGTAAGAATTACAAAAAACTTAGGAAATGGTATTTATCCATTTAGGCAAATGTTCATGCAATTTTGAGTTTTTAAGTCTTATCCATTATTCCACAATTCTACCTGAAAGAGGACTACCCTCAATTTCAAAAGTTGCAATTTTGAAATGGACGTTTTTTCGACGAACTCATCGTGTTAGGATCTTCTCGGTCTTCTGAAAACGTCTCCGAAGTAATGATAAGCTAAAAGATATTATTTGGACACCCTTGGATCCAGATAATTTTCATGGGGAAGCGTGGACATTGATGCATAACGAACATCGTTTTCTCCTACTGCTGAGATCACTCAAGACCTTATTCAAGCCAGACTTGTAAAATTGGCATCGGACTAGAATAATTGACTAGTTGTACACTCATTATGTTAGACGGATATCAAGATGTATTCTGTAAAAGTTTTAGCTATAAAATTCATATATAAGAAGTCCGATGCCAATTACCATCACATTAATGATGATCACCCTAATGTTTTATTTTCACAAATTTTTAATGAGGAATAGGATTTGTGTACGTATACAGGTCCAGACTTTGAAACCATATGCCTGCATATTGATGTTTTTGTGATTACAATGCTCTGAAGCATTGCAAAAATCGCCGGATCCGTTCCTGAAGAATTTTACCCTATTCCCCAAGTCTGTCTTGAATAAGGTCTTGACTGATCTCGCCAGTAGGAGACAACGATGTTCATTATGTATCAATGTCCACGCTTCCTAATGAAAATTATCTGGATCCAAGAATGTTTAAATGATATCTCTTAGCTTAACATTACTTGGGAGACGTTTTCAGAAGAGCGAGAAGATTCTAACACGATGAGTTCGTCGAAAAAACGTCCATTTCAAAATTGCAACTTTTGAAATGGAGGGTAGTCCTCTTTCAGGTAGAATTGTGGAATAATGGATTAGACTTGAAAACTCAAAATTGCATGAACATTTGCCTAAATGGACCAATACCATTTCCTGAAAATTTTGTAAATTTTACATTTACAGTTTTCGTGTTGTTACATATCAAACCTGCTTTGCGTTTTCAGTGACGCTCGGTATAGGTCATGTAAAAAACGTTATATGCGAAAAAAGAGACAAATGCACAGTTTTTCAAATGTTGCCAAACTAAATTATGTGTTCATATCTGCCAAACTTGGAACTGAAACATATACATTGTACTGTTGGATTTTTCAATAATATATTTTAAAATAAGTTTATATATGACTATTATGGCTTACAGCTCAAGCCAATTTCAACAAAATTCTTCTCAGTATTTCTATGGGTGGTTTCAATATATCCAAGGTAGGATTTATTTTTACACAATATCCAAGCCAGCTGGGATTTACTTGTGGATACCCTTTTGTGTGGACCAGCTCTTGATGTGCTCTTGTGAAAATAGTTTGTTATGTAAATTCTCGCTGTTGTTAAGGCTCTAGGATTCCACATTACCTGAAGCTGCAAAACACACTCGTTTCAAAGGCAACAAGAAAATGAAGTAAAATTGATAAAGGACCATCTTAATTTAGTTTTTTGTTAATAATAGGGAATCATCCCTTGATATTGGGCTTTTTTCTGTTTGTTTTTATATTAGTCAACTTATTGAAAGAATATATGTTTCTTTCTCGCGTTGTTATATCATAATGCATAATTCTTTTTCTTTTCACATAAATATAATATGATTTCTTTGAAATTCTTTAATTTATCATGAACATTTCCCGGGCATCATAGATGCTCGAAGTTCTTGTTAATGAATAGAAACTAAAATTAAATCAATCAAACTGGTATCCAATAGAACAAATGTATATTCAATTTAACACATATGATTCACATATTTACATATAAATCTGAACAGCGAATACGCATTATTTTGCATACAAAATATTTATAATTGCATGTGCAGCACATTCGTCTTTGTCATCTGCAACAATATATTCTTAATATTCGCTATCGTCAAATAAATAGACATACGTAAACAACAATTCGTATTTACAATAAACAAATAATTATCGGGTACCAATCAAAGAATGAGAAATCTTGAAAAACATCGATCTCGCACATCGCAAACTTGATTCATGTTTGCTCTGACCCGTTCTCCATATATAATGATCCTTTTTTAATACCGACCGTATCTAACGTAGCATCAGTGGATTTTCATGTATAAAACTGCATACACTTGATGGAGAATACAAGAAAACATCTGATTAATTGTCGTAGTGTCATTTAATTGTATATATTGATATAATTTTATTTCTATTTTAGTTTAAGTATTGTGGTGCTACAATGTTTATTTAGTTAAATACGCATAATGAGATAGATGAGGTTCCAAATAAATTCAATGTTAGTAACATTATTGCCCTTGATTGACATGGTAATATAAGTGGAATTACACTTACCTTTGAGGGAAAGGCTTGGATTTGTTTTATTCCGGCTTGCTAGCTTCATATCCGGTTATGTTGGTATCGAGATGTTTGAAGCTAGGACCCTCAATCTCATATTTGATTATATGTTATTTGCTTTCACTAGATGAATGTTATAAAAGCAATTTGCTGTTAATCATTCCGAAATTTTATTTTGTAAAATGACACCCTAGATGTTCTAATTGCGACAATTGCAAATAATGAGACTATGCAAATATAGGTATTAACTTTAAATTTTAATTTATACACCGCTTTCCAGTCGATATAGCGAAGTACATGTAGGAAAATATTTAGCCAAACAAAAGCTTCTGGTTATTATCAAAATAATATGGAATTATAAGACGACGGACTGCTACATGGTGATCCGGAGATAGAAGTAGTACAAGTACTATTCAATCATCATTACTTTCCCATTCACAATATCTCGAAAGTCAAATTATGGTCGCAAATTTACAGGACTCGTCTCTATTATGACCCATCCTCCTTATTTTCCATCATTTTCAATTCACAATATCTTTCGTAATTTGATATGACAAAACGTGCCAAATAATAGTCGCAAAGTTGCAGGATGTTTTCCCATGTCCTGCTTATATACTGTCATTTTACATTCTCTATATCGCTATAGCTTCGGATGCTCACATATTGCTTACTTGCTCCTTGTTGTCTCTGGTCCTTCCTCCTTGTATCCATCCTCTTTATATATACCGGGCCGCTCGTTTGACGTTTCCCTGGTCCTTCCTTCTTAAATGTCCTCCTCCCGTTTAAATACCGACCGTAACCAACCTAGCATCTGCTAAGCGATTAGGTCGGCCATCCATCGGGCCAATTGGACAGGGAGAGAGCAGTGTTTGAGGGTCTGGACAAACGGGTAGCTCTTTCTCTCGCTTTAGCCCTTTTCGACCGGGGTTTTCAGTGTATTTTTTTCTGGTAACCTTACCGGGTCTGGCCAAAAGGAAAGCCTTTTCTCGCTTTCCCCCTGACAAACCGCGTTTTTTTCAATGTATTTTGTTCTGTGAAACTATAAAATGAACTTATTGAGTTTTAATCAGCTAGACGTGTTTTGGGTATCCATAAAGCTGTATTCAACAAAAAACAGACCAAATAATCGCAAAGTTGGTTAATAATGTTTTTACATATATAATTTACAGCGCATAATTCCAACATACAAATTACGCGCTTCAAACGCCAAGTGTAATTAGTATAAAAACATAATAATCCCGCTTTGCGATTTTCGCTGTTTCAGGTGAACGCGGCTTATGGTATATATTGGAAAAAAATGATTTTGTTGATTAAACAAAGCTCGATAAAGTTTCGCGTGTGACCATGCCCCCTACTGTGACATAGCGCTAACAACGACATTGCTGGGATGGAGCTGATAACGGTACATATTTTGTCAGACCCTGTTAAAGACCGTTTAAGTGATATAGTGGGATAGGGATCATAAGCAATGAGTGTGGGATGTTTATGGTCTATTGACATGTCCGTGGCATCATACATATTAATAATGTCTACACTGGTAGTTATTGGTTAGTTAAATTTGGTTGTTAAATTTATTTCCTTTTGATTTTGCACTCGAATGACAATGTACCGGCCGACAAAAAAAAACGTTCAAATCGTGTATTGCTTTATTAATGTTGTTAACTATACGTGGTACAGCTTGGTATGAACTTGTTAAAGTTGTCCAGATGATTATATTTGATAGAGAGTACATCCTAGTTGTGGGAAATCCAAAACATATCATACCTACAATGAGTCCGACATTAGGGGATGGTCAAGATATACTGGTAGTCGTCATGATGCGGGATTTCAATATTTTCGAAATCACTAATACGGGTATCGTGGTATAATTATGAAAATTACTGGTATGGATGTTTATACGGATAAACAGTGTATGTGATGTTTTAGAAGATTTATGTTTTACATCACATCAAAGAGCTAGGAAAATGGTTACCACTATGCATTATGAAATTGTTTATATGTGTCTCAAAATTTATTTTTTGTTATTTTAGAATAGGTACATTATTCAGCTTGACATCTGATATTATATCAGCCCCGTAAAGCAGGCGGTTGATAAATAATGATAATTTAAAAATACACGGGGTCTAAATTTTGGCCTGACCGGTTTATTGCGGGACAATGTAATTAATTTAAAAACATCTTTTTGCATACTTATATTGTCAGAAATCCAATGAAAATATAGAAACGTAGAATTTTATAAATACCAATTGAATCATTCACACTGAAATACGTAATATTCGCATTTAATCAGGGTATTTACTGTTTTATATAGAAACAATGGAAATTGACTATGACTGCCAATGAATGTCTCGTAACTAGGCAACACTTGTGCTACCAATACAAGTATCACTCTCGATAGCTAACACCCGAATCATATTTGTTTAGGTATTTTCATTATTTATTCAGTTTCTTCCCAAAAATAATATTAGTTGATATTGGTGATGTGTTCCACGTGTTCTATATATTTTAATGGTAAGAGTTTATGTAAATCGGCTACAACATTATATGAAAACTATACATACAAGCTTAAAACAGAGGAAAATGGATAAAAAATAAATAGAAAAAGCCAATATATTTAGAAGTGTTTATGAAATGAGGAAAACCTGAATAACAAATAAAGGATTAATATAAGTATCGATAAAATGATGGCATAATTGTGGGTACACGATTTAAGACGACGGTTTCGGGTCTATGTTCAAAAATACATTGTGAGATAAGTTATTGCAGATATCAGGATTATTTGAATGATATAAAAACAAAAGTTTCATGCTATTTTATCACTCCCGCAATAAACCGGTCATCTGAAAAGACGCACCCCACCTTAATGTTATGGGGCACCACATCGTCAATTAAAATTTGTTGTTCTAAAAATTTAGTCAGATTGTTGTCACTATATGTACCTATAATTTGATGATCATAAATTGCAGTTTCAAACCAATTATCATATACAAAATAACGAACTACTTAGAAAAACGTGATATTCCCCGCAATAAACCGGTCTGACGTCTAACTTTTTCCGGATACAGTTTGAAATGTGATGCGGAGTCCACATTAAAACAGGATAAACATGTTTTCAAACTTACATTCATGAAATTTGCATTTTGACTTTTTTATCATTCAGTTAAAAGCATGGCGACACAATCATTCGTTTTCTTCTTCTTGATAACACCACTTTATATTTATGTCAAAGCAACGGTTAGTAAATTGACTTGATTACATTTACAAATGCAGCCAGTATACTTGTTAGTATCGATGATATGTTCATTTGACGCTTTTATTTTTCACAATATATCTTTTTAATATGAATTGTAACAAAAAGTGTAAAATGCTAAATGTTGTTGAATTCAATTGCTATAGTTGTCAGACAATTTAAAAATCAACACTCAAATGGGTTAAATGACAATTTGATGTGCCATTAACTAATCACTGGTCGTTTTTTGGTGACACAATAACATGGATAAAATTAATAAATGGAAACACGTAAAACACACCATTATTAAAATGCGTTTTGCATCGTGCTGGAAACTTTCGCTAAATTTGATGAGAGTGTTCAAGTATAATTGGCAAATATACAATACTTTAACTTACCTGCGTCAGTTTAGCGCTTTAAGAATGATTAAATCCAATCATGTTATTTTTAAAACATGAATGAAATTTTGGTTTGATTCTGCTCAAAATTTCAATCGTTAAGACCGTCATCCTTAAATGCTATCTCATCCCAAGTCATCCTTAAAATCATTCCATTTAAATATATTTGTATCCATTTATTTCATAAATATGAAATATAAATAAAATCCATAAACTTCCATAAATTCCTTATCTTCTAAGACTACTTTTACGAGCACTCCATTATCGTTTTGCTGCGAAATCAATAATCTTCAAACATCTAAATCTAAAATTTAACCAAATCCGGATACTGTTTTCTTCAAAGATCCCATTTTATGAGCCATCCATTATCGTTTTCGGTGCGAAATCAATAATCTTTAAAGACCACCCACCACCTTAGAAGCGGGACGGCTAAGCTTGAAAAATTCATAGCGGTCAAAGTGGTTCCTTGGGAGCAAAGCGGTTGCAATCTACTTATATTCTATTAAG